>JAOVVI020011501.1:0-12620 GCA_028571085.2 Nepenthes alata | reverse complement strand
ATTACCCGAAAGCTATAAAGTCATATTTGACTCGATTTGGTAAGAATGTCTTAAATGTTTCAAGTTTTAAGATAATTTGTGCATGTATTTAAAGGCATGTGAAGATTTAAGCCACAAAAATATGAAAAATATATACATGTACCTATCACAATATAAAATTTGTATCCGTATTTGCAATGATATGAGATTATGATTTCTTATCAAGTAATTGGAATTTTGTAATTTGTTATCCGTTATCTGATATTTGAAACTCTCTCTCGATGTGAGGAGTTCAAAAAAAAAGAAGTATAAATATTTGTGCAGAGTTTTCAATATAAAATATAAAAAATAATCATAAAATTGGACCGGAGATTTATACTTTAGATGGTAGTATTTCTTAACATGCCTTAGAATATTATTGTGATAAATCGAGAAATTATCTCTAGGCCACGGGGGACATAATGGCATAAGAACAAGGACTATTGGCCTAGTTTATCTGGGATTATAGATATACCATCCACCACGGGCTGTTAAATTTTGAGGCTCGTGGGTTGTGCCTTAGATAATGTGAAATAACATGATCATTTTCTTGATTTGAAGACACCGCTAGCTGGTAAGGCCTACTGGCCCTAATCCACAAAGATAAAGAAGTTTCTGTATGTTTTAGAACCAAAAGGAATCAGAAATAAAATATAAAAACTAAACGTATTCTAGAAAAGCATTTGTTCATATTTCATATTATGTATTTATATCATACTCTTATATCCCTTCTATTTTTTATTGAGTATATCGCTTACTGTCCTTAATCATATTATACCTTACTGAGTATTTGGCTCACTTGCTATTTTTTTACCTTCTGATGAGTATGAGCTTATACCTGGGAAGGTGGGGTAGAGGATTAGCAATTGGCTAGGCGGAGGACTTGGAGGAACATTTATGGACTTAGACATTTTGTGATTTTGCACTTATGTATGGAGGACTTTCGTATGTTTTGATGATTTATATTTGTTGTATTGAGAATGTACAAATAGTTAGTTTCGCTATACATTGATGGTTTTCTATTTATGCTTTCGTAGTTATTTATGATTTTTGTTTTGAAATCTAGTGGAATCTCTCTGTCCGGTGTTGTGTCTGCAGACGTGATGTTGGAGCCACAAATATATTATGTTGTTTGGATCCTGTATTGATTGTTGTTGCATCATATATATTTTGTATGGCGAGATTATACAGGTTTGTATTAGTCTGATTGTTGTTTTACAGCTGGGACCTTTCTGATTTTCGATTAGGATTTTTGGAGTCATCACATTAATTAACTCGAAAAGATTACATGGAACTTGTAATAGTCATAACTTATTCAGAAGGAGATCTTTGCTATGTCCTCTTTTTTGATTCTCAATTGATGGTACCCTGATCAAAGGTTTACCTTTAAGAATACTTATACTTCTTACAATTGATTAAATAAATTATATCTTATTGATAATAGATACTTTTTCTTAATAGTTATCTTATTTAAATCTCGAAAGTCTATATATAACCTCATAGACTCATCATTTTTCTTTACATATGAGCCGTTGGACCCCAAGGTGATACAGTTGAATAAAGCCCTTCTCCTACAACTCTTATAACTATTTCTTTAACTCCTTTAACTCTAAATGTATTATCCTACTCAGAGCTTAAGAAATTGGTGCCAATTCTAGCATCACTTTGATCTCAAATTCAATTTCGCTACTCAATGACATCCAAAGTAAATCTTTAAGAAATACATCCTTAAACTTCCCTACCACTATAATCTCTTTTGCTACTTACAAAAAAAAATACAATCTCTTTTGCTAGCCCATTATAACTTTCAGCAGTGGCAACACAAGTTAGGTATTCTTGACACTCGTCGTTCATTAAATGGCATACTTGAAGGGAAGAAATCATATAAGTTGACTCTTTTTATTTAATTCTTTGAAAATAAAAAAGTTCACAACTCAGAACTGAAAAAATACACCATTTTATGGAAACAATCTATATTAGCATATTAGTGTGCCAACTAATCCATATATAAAATTATATCAAAATTATATATATCCAATAAAATTAAATTTATCTCTAACTGAAACCTATTCACCTAAATAATGCACCTGGGGTGTAAAATATCAATTATCAAGGACATACATATAGATACAGACACAACCAATAAATGATCCATAATCCTAATTGGTGATTGCAAATGGCATACAAACTTGGAGGATATAAATGAATGTATAAACCTTGGGTCCAACAATACATTTGCTAAAGTCTCAAAAATCAAAACATTACCTTCTACCATCAAAGGAGACATATTTGTAATCTTGGCTATTAAGAAAAAGTTCATCAAGAAACACTTGGTTTCCTAGCCGTTTACCTCAAATAGTAGCGGCAAGTCTTGATTATATGGCTAAATTAGTTACAATTAAAGCACATTCTCATATGCTTGACCTTCCTCCATGGAATTCTTCATTATGATGGCACATAGGCTTCGACTATTATTGTTGGCCTAATGCACCTTAGAGCACGGCACCTATCCTCGTCCTCTTATCATGAGACTTTGGCCTTTTATGAGATTCTCTTCATCACAAACATTGGCCTCCTCACCTCATACTTTTCTTCTCAAAAAACTTATTTTTATCTATCTCGTGCTCATCCATCACCAATGTGTAGCATAACAAACCAATTCGATGAAGTCGACATCATACATTGCCATGATTCAGTTTCATTACTGCAAACAGTGGAATTTGTCCTCCTTTTGCTCCGACAGACTTATAGGAAAAATATTTGTCTAGAAACATCTTAGAAACACATTCCACAAAATCTACTCATTCTATAATTCCATGAACCTCTTCTTCATCATCCTCCAATGATCTGTCACTCTGTCCAACTTGTACAAAGTGAAATTCACCTTGCCCTTCTCTAGGCAGTCGATCACCTAAAAAACATTCTCAATGCAACAAATCCATATCTCAACCTTTGTCAGATCTAAATAGCCTAAGAAACTCTAATACTCATTCATTTATGAATCTATCATAGATTGTTTACACAACTCCTGGCTTCACCACAGTTGGCTTTGGATTTGGACTCCTTCGAACCATTCAGTTCATCACTTCCACCATTCTTGGCATTATAGCAAGGTAATCCTCTTCCCTATTATAATTGAACCACTTTGTTCACTTGACATTTTAGTACTTATTATAATACAATTAATTATTTTAATTCCTTAAACCAAATTAAATAATGTTTATATGACTTTCTCTAATATCACTTTTGTTATATCCTCACACGTCCACAATCCCAATCCCTGAATCAAATTTCATTAATATCAAACTTAGACCCTAATTTAAACCTATAAATAAATATTAAATTAACTGATGTAAACCCATTCATACACTGAGACACAAACATCTGACAAACACTGTTAAATAGTTTGAATATAAAATGTTATCTAAACAAATGATCCAAAAGCAACCCCCAAAAGTTGTTTCAAACACTCCTCAACTGTTTAATTTAGATTATAAGGAAAAGTATCTTAAATCAAAATTTTGAGTAGCCAAAATAAAATATCCAACAATATACTAAAATTTATTGATTCCTAAAGGGTGGCCATAATATAGACAATATTTAAATCCAAACTAATAAACTCTTCATCTAAAATTAAAAATCCAACTAAAACAACCCAAAACTACTTCTCCCCAAAGCCTTTTTCATAAAGTCTTAGTAGTCACACTTACACCGATTAAAAGTTGACAAAAATGTGATAGAGTGGGCCAACGCTTAATGAAATATGTATAAATTTATATATGTGGATATGATGAATGAATATGCAAAGAATGATATTTATGATAAGAAACCAAAATGCTAAACAAATCAAAATTGTGATAAACGGTGCAAAACTTGTAAACAAATATACATATGTTGAACATGCCAAAAATCCATGTAATTGCAAAAAATTCAATAAAATTTTATAGTATGCTAAAATCATTCAAAACGTATCAAAGTGTGAGATATATTAAAAAACTTTAAAATATAGAATCAAGAATCGACAATTACCTCACCAATAATTTTATGATGCATCCCTAGTTTTAGATTGGTGGTATAGATTATAGAACAACTCGATCTTCTATTACGAGTCGAATTGGAATGGGTGCAATCTCCGTCGTTGCTAATATAGAACCTGCACACTACAAACTATAAATAAGATGTCAGAGTATTGATGGGATTCACTACTCGATTTATTCTCTAACGCTCAAGTCAAAAATCTTTTCAATAGAATAGAAAGATATAATGAGGATGAAAAGGAATGCAATAATGCACGTTTACAAGCATTGAGAGAGGAGGCCTGAACTCCTATAGATTGCTCGACGGAGAGTAGCTTAAAGAAGCAGAGGTCTAGACTCTGATATTGTGCACTTGGTGAGTGGCTTACCAGGGGAAGGACTGAGCTACTGGATGCGCCCAATTGAGGGGCGGCTCACTAGGTAGAGGACTAAGCTCTTGAGTGCGCCCGATTGAGGGGCAGCTCATTAGTGACACTCGACAAAGAATGACTTTTTGAGGAGGAAAAAGAGCTGTGTCGGGAAAGAAAGCTTAGTTCTTTCTTGGCTCATAAGTCTCACTCGAGGATGACTTTTCCACGACAGGTGTTCCATTAGGATTCACTGGCTATTGAAATGTTGACGGGAGCCATAGTGTCAAATGTTGTTTTGTGGCAATGACATGACTGTGGCTGGAGGTGGCCGATAGGGGCTAGGTCTCTTCTTGCGTTGATTGACTGGACTGTCAATGGTTGGTTAGCACGGTGATTCCCCATGATTGACCACCATTATCATCGGCTGAGACCTATAGCGCCATCATCTTCTAACAACCAGACTACTGCCGCTAAGTTGGAGGGTAGATTGTTGTGATTCGGTGAGTAGCATAGGCTACCCCTTGAGGTTGGACCGTTGGTCCTCCCTAGGCATGCATGTAGTAGATGAGCTGGTTGGACAGTTTACAGGCCTTGCCTTGCATTAGACTTTACTAGCTAATGGGATGACTGCCAGATTGTCCATTGTCACGACTGAACCAGCCCATGTTGTTGCTAGACCCATCATTAGCCTCCTATGCTGGGGAGTTGGGCCTTTCTGCTCTCCTGCAAGTCAGATGATGGGACGTTTCTTATTGTCATTGCTCACACGCTTCTTCCTGAGATGCTTCAATCGCTGGTTCCCAAGAGCCACGCCCCTTCCCTAGGAGCTTTGTAGCCTTCCGTATAATGGTGTAGGGATTTGATGCTCTATTTCTTAAGATCTGGCATCGATTTCTTGCTAGTAATTGGTGGACGTATCGTTTCACCAAGAGCTTACTATCCTCCTACTATGGCCATAAATGGAGGACCTTCTTGCTTTTTGCTTCAAGATTCATCTCTGCACCAGCTAAGTAATATGGGAGTTCAAAGCTGCCTTGGGCTTTCCAGAGCCTCACACTAGGGTCGGGTGGAGTCGTAGAAGATTCAAAGATGCACTTGGTGCTTACAATGTCGCCGTTGTTTCGGCTGTTCTCATGCAGCCTAGACCCTACTTCGGCTGTTCTCAGGCCGCCATGCTTGGCAACCCAATGGTAGGGTCCCCTATTTTCTTTCCTCCTTCGGCTAGCTTTTGAACGTACTCTTTTGAACGAATCCCCTAGGGCATATGTCTTCCACAATCCTTCCTGACCTGTGGAAGCGGCCCTGCCTTGACCTCTTCTTTGGGGGTCATCGCCGGAGCTTGTTGGATGAGTTCTTGGGTGGGAAGCTTCTCTAATATAAGTGGTGGTGTTTTGTTTCTCCTTCAGAGAATCGCTTTCCACCGGCATCCCATGCCGCCTAGATTCTGGTCAGGCACGTTCCATGTTTAGGTAGGCAAGGTCCGCGTGGTGATTGACCTGCGGCTGCCCTCCCTACACGTTCCAGGTGAACGCCACCAGTTTTTCGCTCCATGTCTTTTCTTCTATTACGTACTTTTATTGTTGTAAGCTTTATACTTTATAAAAGAATTCAATGGATGGAACCACTGAGTATTTTCTTCCCTTTTATGTTTCTGTAATCGTATCCTTTTATCTTTTTGTTATTGCTTTATGATTGGGGGTTGGGGCATCTTCGTACCGTTGTATGTGACCTGGCATCTAATAGTCAATCGGGTCACGCTTTTGATGGTTCAGTTATCTGATGATTGGCCTCTTGGTTGGCCATCCTGGACACTTGGCTAGGAGGCTAGCCATGCACAATGTCATCGAGCCTGCCTGAGTCATGCATGATCCACTTCCTAACCTGAGTCATATTGTGTGATGATGGCAACATCTTTAGGCCATTGGACTCCTGGCGAGACCGTACACCATCAAGATAGTTGCTTCGGTTGATGGTGTTTCCACTTCTAGAATTTACGCGCTACTTTTATTGCTAATGGGAGGGTTCGGTTGACCATCATTAATACCGGCATGCAGGAATTTGAGGCGTCAGGTTTATTTCAAACGGCTGTGGGAAGGGGCATGTTGCAGCACCTTGCGGTGCTGACACGCATGGCTGCCATCATGAGGGCGCCATTCGACTTTCCTATAGTGTCGTTTCTGGCTCTAGGTCTTCACTTATTTAAATCGTGTGCCCCTCGCCGTTCTCGCACTTTTCCTTTGTCTTCAATCTATTGTGAGCTTCTCTTTCTTTCACACATTTTCTTCTTTTCCCCTTCTAGTCATCGCCATCGATGACGTCAGGAGGATTCGATCGATCCTCACCGCTGAGGACGTTCAGTTGCTGCTTTCTTAGTCTAGGGTTCAAGGGAGTAAGATGTTCCTACTGCCAGGTGAAGACAGCAGGGCTTGCTCTCTATTAAATGGATACATCACCGTTTACAAGATCCATTTGTAGGGTGGTCTCTGCTTTCCAATGCTGGCAAATCTGTACACAATCCTCACAACCTTGGGGGTCCGGTGGTGAGGCTCATGCCTAACTCCATACGGTACCTGGTGTCTATTTGTGTCTTCTCCCACTGTCATGGTTGCAGATTTATCACCACATCAGTGAGGATGATCTTTACCTTCTCGCGGAAGGCCAAATGGATTTCCTTATCTCCCCGCCCTGGTTTTAACTTTGAAGTAGCAAATCTTGATTCGGTCAAACATTGGAAGGACTGTTTCTTTTACTTAGAGACTCCTTCTGACTGGACTATCTCAAACGAGTGAGGGAAGGTGTGACTTAGCATCATTAGTTACCTAGGAGTGAGTGAGAAATCCCAGGAGAAACCCTTGGTGGATCTGATACTGGCCAATGCCGGCATTTTTCGAGAGAGGAGACACAGGTTGACCTTGAATGCCTTTGCTGCAGCGGCGTGGGTGCCAACACCTGTGGTGACGCCGGCCAGTCAGAGGAGGCTAAGGATGCTAGTAATTTGAGACCCTTCGGGTCGTCCGGCAAAGCGGCTTTACTCTTGCTCTAATGGCATATCTTTGAAGTTTGCTTCTTCATTCGGATGAGAAAGGATACAGTAATGCACATTTGCTGGAATTGAGAGAGGAGACTTGAACTCCTCTAGAGCGCTCGATGGGGAGTGACTTAGAGAAGCAGAGGTCTAGACTCTGATATTACGCATTTGGTGAGTGGGTCACCACGGAGAGGATTGAGCCCCTAGATATGCTCGACTGAGGGGCGGCTCACTAAGTGGAGGACGGAGCTCCTGGGTGAGCCCGATTGAGGGGTAGCTCACTAGGTGACACTCGACGGAGAGTAATGTTTTGATGAAAAGGAGTTGTGTTGGGAAAGAAAGCTTAGTTCTTTCTTTGCTCTTGAGTCTCGCTCGAGGATGACTTTTTCACTGAGAATTGCTCGATCCCTTATCCCATGAATGGTGAAGGAGTTTATAGTACTTTGTGAAGAAGGCTTTGGTGCCAAGGTGGATGACAAGTGCTCCACTAGGATTCGCTAGCCATTGGGATATTGACGGAAGCCACTATGTTAGATGTTGTCTTGTGGCAATAACTTGACCATGATTGGAGGTAGCCGACAGGGGCCAAGTCTCTTCCCACGTGGATTAGCTGGACTGATATTAGTCGGCAAGCACGGTGATTCCCGATAGTTGACCATCATCACCATTGGTTGAGACCTATAGCGTTGGCATCTTCTGTACTATTAGACTGCTGTCGTTGAGGTAGACGATAGACTTTACTGTGATTAGCTGAGCTGTAAATGCTACCCCTTGAGATTGGGCCGTTGGTCCTCCCTGGCATGCACGCAACAAACGAGCTGGTTGGACAATTTATGGGCTTTGCTTTGTGTTGGCTTCGTTGACTAATGGGTTAGCTGTAGAATCGTCCAATCACAATTACTACATTAAAATTAGTACTTTTCCACTTTTCCACATCACAATTACTACATTTTTTTATAATTAAAGTCAAATACTACTTTTCTAACATATAGATATTAAGTTTGATATTCGATTTATAAATAATATATTAGTACATATCCAATTATATCCTATCAATTCTCTATAACGGTCATCATCTAATTGAACCGAAAAACTCTACACTAAAACACAAAATGCATAAATGTTTTCTCAAGTTGAAGAAATAATTCACTTTCATCAAAATCAATGTAAAGTTTTTATCAATCTATTTGCAATTAAATGACATACAGGAACAAATGTTAAGAATCAATGACATATAAGAACACTTTACATAGATTTCAAAATTTTAATATATTTTGCATAAATTTTATATAAACTGTCTTAAAGTTCATAAAATGGAGAGAGATTAACATGCATATAAGATAAAATCAAAATGGCTGATAAAATATAACATGTTTGAGTATTTAAATAAGAAATATATTGATGTGAGAACTTATTATTTTATTCTTGACCTAAACATATTGATGTGAAATATTATTAGGTGTAAAATGTATTTTAATCAAAGCTATTGATATTTGACAAAGTTAAGACAAACGATAATGGTTTGGCATATTAATAAAGGCGTTGTAAAGGGAAAAGCTTGAAATATGATGAGAAATAGCTAGAATGATGTTGGCCCCCACAGAGTCATAATGACAAGTTTATTCGGTTTGTTTATTCCTTTGTGAATCCTGTATCCATTGTATATACATTCTTCCCTCCCTAAAGTTGTTTGGCAGGGTTGCATGATATTTACATAAGGCTCGTTCAAACTGTTCAGTGGATGTTTACACGATATTCATTTGAGCAGAAATTGTTCTTTCAAATAGAATGAGCATTGCTCGTGTGCGACTAGAAGGCATTTGTGCGCGGATAATAAAATGGGTGGACTATCACTTCGTCTCCTCACTGAGTTTAAACAGTGGGCTCGATTTTTATCCACATAGAGATTTATTCCCGACTTGATTGAAAATACTGGTGGTGTCTCGGGCCCAACACAAAGTAACCTAATTATTTATTTAAACATTTGAGTCATTTATTTGACAAATTTTTATGTTTTATCAATATTGTATTGGGCTAGGGATGGCCTGTCATTCGTATATTCATGTTGAAGTCATGCTACTATACTATGCCTTGTCGAGCATTTACAGTAGACAATACATTAAAAGGGAGTATGCTTTATTTATATCCAATCTGCCTTGAATATTTGGAGATCCCACTTTGTGAACATCTGTAATAATTTTGCCTTCTCTAGGCAAATCAAATTAGAGCAGTGTTGATCTTAGTATTGAAATGAATTGAATTTGGTCATGGCCGTTCGGAATATCAAGCTTACCACATATATAAGAGTTTAAAATTAAGACAGTGTTTTGAAATATCAACTAAATTTTCAGCATCGATCACTTTTAAAATAAACTTAATTACTGGAAGAAGAAAGAATGCTCTATTTACCCTTCTAGGTATATGCTTGCTTGAACAACTAGTGACGAGAGAGAGAGAGTATTAAATGAGGATAACTAAGGTATGTCATGCTTATTATATATGTCCGTTGCATGTGTCATTTGCTGCCAGCATGTAGTCGAAGGTAATAGATATTGTCAGCATATCACCCCTTGCTCTATTAGGCACAAACTGAACTATCATTAAGCCAAGGGTTTAATAATAACCATGGAGAAATAATCGGGCAAAACCATTACATCCAACAGGAAGAATTGGAGGGTCTAATTTTTCTTCCAATCTACAATACAGATTAGATGGAAGGGAATGGCTCTTTGATTGAATTGAGTAATCTTGTGGCCACAAACTCTAATTTCTCCTAATCTTAGGATACCAAGACCACGGCACAACTATTGTTAACTCCCCATCCAAACATATATGGCATCTCTGGACAGATGAATCATTTATGATAAAGATGAGGAACTTCCAATAGACCAAGTCAAAATTCTTACCTGACTGGATAATTCAAAGAAAAGCACAACAATGAACAATTCTGACAGAAGAGTGTTTTCTCAGGCTTATTGCTTGTTGGGTCGCCCTAGCAAGATTTCGTTTTTGGGGAAGAAAACTCATGCTCAAGCCGACCGCGTGGATGAAAGAACATATCATTCCAATGTGCTGCTATTTTACTCGTACTGACAGGATCGGCTTGCGCTGGGGCTGACATAAGCCTTGTGCAAATAGATTATACTACATAAACACATACCAAACTCGGACACAGAAAGTTGGACAGGCTAACTTCGAGCCATGCGACAGGACAACAGATGTATGTATTATTTGAAGTCCAAATTATATTTTTTCACCTATAAGTCAGAGAGAAACACCCCTGTAAAAACCACTCCAAAATTCAGATTATGAGATCAATTTTTTTCTTTTCTCTTCCTGGGCGATTGTAAGACCAATTACTCCGACCAATAACAACAGGATTCGTTTCTTCAGCCAAGTTCACAAAGGATATAATTACCTCCAGCATCGCATAATTTGACAGTTTGGTGAACTCAGACTAACATAATCTATCTCTTGGATACGGGTAATTCATTCAGTCTCCATAACCAAAGTACATATCACCCGCGCCTCGCTGTTATTCTCTTGCAAATTACACCTGCCGTCAATGTTTATTTACAACTCAAGATCAAATTCATCGATTTCCTTATCAACAGCTCTGCCGCCTGTAATTTCTTGTAGTTAACAACTATCAAAGAAGGTGTAAGTACTTCTGAGGAGAATTGAGCAATCCGATCTGCAGAAAATAAATATAGCTGCTTACAACATAATTTCGGCTTTTCTGGATTCCAACAGTTAGAACAAGATGAACGGTTCAAGTTCCTGCAGTATTTGTAAATATTCTCTTCATTCTGTTTGCAGCTATGTCATTTACAAACGATTCAGAAGGGAAAAAAATGCGTAATCAAGAGAATTATTCAACAATGATCATTGCTCTAACAAAAAAAAATCACCTATGCATCCATCCTCGCACTATACACGCACTGAACTGTATTCTATCAAGACGTTCATCGGACTGCCAAAACTAACAAATACAATACCGTCTTCATGACCACTTCATGGTGGAAAGTCCCCTTCAGGATATCCTTAAAACAGGGTAAAATGCGGCAGCGTTTTGCTTGAAATAATCACTCCAGTTGCAGATACATTTGCTCAACATCCAGCCCTACGAGGTTGCAACAATCACCCCTCTTAACCAAAACAAAGGGTGCATAAAGGGTATCATTGTCTTGGCATCATGGCCGAAATTTGAGTGCCGGAGGGCAGCAGAAGACTGATTCTATTCATCCATAAATTTCAAGCAGGATCATCATCTCTTTCTTTTTTAAGAAAGGAATGACAGTAAAATGCTACCCAAGTAATCATATTTCTGCAAGAGCCTACATTGACCAAGCCACATACCTGGGTAATGGTGTGCAGCATGATATAACACCTGGTGGGCACAAGGCAGCTAAGTTCCTTTCCCTTGTTTCTTTTTACTCTTCTTCAGAAGCATTGACGCATGATCCACACCTCCGTGGAATGAGAGGGTGTCGCCCATCAACCATTGTAAAGCTTCAGAAGCTGCATCCTTTTCTGCAAGCTTCTTGTTAGTGCATGGTTTCCCAATAAATTCTAAGCCATTGAAAACCACCTTAGCACGGAACTGGTTATTTTTGAGTTGTCTTGACTTGTAGAGAGGCGCTTCATGTCCAGCTCTGGCAAGCAATGTCTGCAATTGATTCTTGGCATTATCACCTCCGACTCCATTAATGGATAGATCAGAAGTCATCTCTTTAGTTGTTTTCTTCGATGGTGTCGGAAGCTGGCGACCAAACACAAATCTACCATCACATTGGTCCTCTAAAATCAGCATTCTCACAGCGGATAAAAGGCTGTCGTAGTTGTGAATGTCCAACTTAGGATTCAACAGCTGGGTAGTTATTGCAAATGACGGACGTACAAAAAGACAGAAAGCAATATCAGCTTACTTGTAGGTTTTGCTCACAAGTGCAGCAAGAAAACATATGCGTAGGTCATGGAATCAAGAAAACTAGCACAAAAAAGTTTAAATGAAACTTGACACAACGACAGAAATAGGAAAGGAGTTTTTAGACTAAAGTGCATCAGCCGGCCAAGTTTCTTAGAATCATTGAAAGAGACAGGATGAAATCCAACCATGTCAAGTCTCTGGAAGGACAGGTGTAGAGCCATGTAGAGCTACTAAACCCCCCCCCCCCAACCCCATCC
>JAOVVI020011500.1:0-12620 GCA_028571085.2 Nepenthes alata | reverse complement strand
AATATTGAAAGTATTATGAAAACCGAAATGAGATGAAATATTAATAATATATACATTTGATCCAATCCGCTATAAAATTTTAAATGAACCAGCACTACAAGCCTACAATTTAAAAACGGATCCATGTAAGCGCCGCTTTGGCCTGATCCGAATCATAACATAATCTCCAATATTAAATTTAACATGTCTTTTATGCATACAACTCGAAGTTTATATGAGACATTACTTCCACTTGTTTATTGATCTTGATATGTAAGTCACGAAGGTGTTGTACAAAAATTTTGGGTGTCATAGGCACACACTAACATGTGGAGACATCGGGATAAGGTCTAATAGTTTTCGAGATTTATAATCATGCGCAATTTTAAATGGGCTCATGCTTATAGATCTATTAATAGAACTATTATATGCAAGTTGGGCTATAGAACGGATCAAGTCCCAATTCCTAAGGTTTTCTTGAACCAAATAGCGTAATAGGTTGTCTAAACTCCGATTAACAATTTTAGTTTGACCGCCTATTTTAACGTGTTAAGCAATAAAAAATTTTAGTTTGATACCAATAATGTGCCACAGGATCCTCCAAAAGTGATTGGTAAAATGAACATCCTATCAGAAATAATAGTTTTTAGAAGACCATATAACTTGACAATCTCAACAAAGTAAAGTCAAGCAACTTGAGAAGTATAAGCAGTTTTACTACACAGAATAAAGTGAGCCATTTTAAAAAACGGTCCACAATAACAAAAATGGAATCATATTTCAGATAACAGGTGAATCATCATAGTTCCTAGACTGTGATGTTCCCATGGAAGAGATAGCAAGCTCTACTGCAGAGGATGCTAAAATAATAACAGCAAAAAGAATAATAGAAAAATCACAAGTAGAAAGAAAGATCAGTAGGTATTTGTGATATGTTATGAAAGATCATTAGCAGAAAAAACATGTTTCTTAGAGGTACGTGAAGTCTTAACACAAAGTCCATACTTACGTCCTGTCAGGGATCACTAGGTAGAAGGGTGTAGAGGTTAGTATTTTGCTTTTCATGTTTTGCTATTTGGCATGTTTATAAGTACCGACAACCTTGGCCACATCTTTCTTCAAACTAGGCCAATAAAATTGCCGTTTAACCACTTCTATTGTTTTATCATGTTCAAAATGGCTAGATAAACTACCAACATGAATCTTTCTAACTATGAAATCTCAAAGAGATATTTTAGGGATGCAAAATTTATTAACCCGGAATAAGTATCTATCCTAAATACGAAAACCTTCTATGGTGTCTAACTGTCTACTTTGTAAAGTTAGGAAGATTTTGCGAAGATCGGGGCAAGACTCGTATTCTTCTTTAAATCTTTTAAAGCCAACAATTTTAACTCAAACAGTAGATAACAATGACAATTGACGGCTCAAAGCATCAGCTGCTTGTTTCTCGACTCCTTTCTTATGTTTCAAGACAAAAGAATAGACTTATAAATATTCAATCTATCGACCATGCCTATGACTTAATTTCATTTGGGAGCTAAAAAATTAAAGAGTTTCATAGTCAGAATAAAGGACAAATTCCCAAAATAGCAAGTAATGGCGCCAATAACGTAAGGTCGGTACACTTGCATATAGCTTCTTATCATAAGTAGAGTATCATTACTTGGTATCATTAAACTTTTCGTTAGAGTAGGCAATTGGACGGCGTTCTTGACTAAAAACTCCTCATATTCTTACACTTAAGGCATCACATTCTATTTCAAACACTTTGGAGAAATTAGCGAGTTGCATGGCGAGGGCTGTTGTCATCATCTCTTTTATAATTTTGAAATTTTTGGCAGCATTAGGAGACCAAGTGAATTCACTCTTCTTCATGCATTTAGTGAGAGTACCCATGATTGTGCTAAATTTCTTAATGAATCGATGATAAAAAGTAACTAAACTATAAAAATGTCAAACTTCATGGATGAATTTGGATTCAAGCCAATCTATGATTGCCTGTATCTTTACAGGGTTATTAGACACACCGTTAGAGAAATTAATGAAGTCCAGGATAGCTGCTTTATCTAAAAAGAATGAACAATTCTTAAGATTAACAAACAAGCTTTCCTTTCTAAGAGTAAGGCAGTCTAAATCTTATTTCTTATTCTTACTATAAATAAAGATGCCATCATAATAAACTATTAGGAATTGTCCCATGAAAGGCCGTAAAGCCTGAATTATGACCTTCATAAAGGTACTTGCTGTATTAGATAACCTAAAAGGCATGACCAACTACTCATAAAGGCAATCCTTCGTCTTGAAAGTTGTTTTCAACTCATCCCCTGGACAAATTCTAATTTAATAATAATCACTCTTTGAATCCATTTTGGAAAAAAAATTGTGGCACCAACCATCATATTTAACATGTTACCAAATTTAGGGATGAAAAATAATATTTCACAGTGATTTTATTGATTGCTCTACTATCCACACACATCCGCTATGATATATCTTTATTAGGTGTTAAGAGAATGGGCACCACATATGGGCTCATACTTTCTCGAGCAAATCTCTTGCAAAGGATTTCCTCAACTTGTCTCTGGAACTCAACATGTTCAGTGGGATTTACCCGATAATGAGATAGGTTTAGGAGAGATGCACCAAGAATGAAATCAAGTATGTTAAGTGTCGCGTAAAGGTGGCAAGTGATTAAGAAGGTCATCGGGAAAAACATTTTGAAAGTTTTGGATGACTTGACCAGCCTTATTAGGAATTAATACAAAAGAATTCAAAAAAATTTCGAGAATGATAACAGCAAACAAAATAAACTCACTTATAACTACACGTTTAAACACTGTGTGACTAATGATATATAATCCTTTTGTCTCTACCATAACCCCTTTTTTACTGGGAGTTGTCGGTTTTGGAGGTAAATGATAAAGGTGAATTTTTTTTCTCTTGTGAACAAAAAAATAAGAATTAGAACGACCTCAAATTGTGACATCCAAATTGTATAGCCAAGGGCACCCGAAAATGATATGACCCACGTCTATTGGTATAACGTCACACCAAATATGATCTTTGTACTCTAAGAATTGAATGAGTACTAGATAATGTTCTTTAACGGTTATAGAAGATGTGTCAATCCACAAGACGCTGTATGAATTAGGATATGGGACAACTTTTAACCCCAAACGAGAAATAGTATTAGCCGAAACCGAGTTAACACAACTACCACTATCCACGATAATCTTACAAGCCTTCTTATTTACTTTAATATAAGTGTGAAAGATAGTATGACGACACCAATCATCAGCCTCTTTGAATTGTGTCAAGATTTATCATGCAAGCCTAGGAATGGCGTATTAGGGGAGGAAGAACAAAAGTTTAAGCTAGAGAAATTAGCCCTAATGCAGCCCACAAAAGTGTCAATGTCATTATCATCTAAGTCATCAAACTCCTCTAACTTGGGTTTGTATACTTGTTCTTTAAGAGGTTTCTCATTTATTTCGTATTGTCCGTTAATAAATAAGGCTTTATTCGAATATTTAGAAGAAATATATCCAAAACATTTATAATTGAAGCACTGTAACTGAGAATTTCTCCTCAAAGTTTCAATACCCTTTCCTCAGTTTTTCTTTGTAGGGGGGATTGTGGACAGAGGGGGTCCTAAGACAGACTTAGAATTTATAGTAGGGGTATGCCATGTTGATTGACGATACGGTGTCCTAACAACTAATTTAAAGTCTCGAACAAAATTATACGCATGGTCTAAAGTGGTAACTCTACGGAAAACAAGTTCTCAAATGAGATCCTCATATAGTCCTTGTCGAAACCTACTTAACGTCATGATCTTATCCTCAATGATATGACATCTCATCCAAAAATTATCGAATTTAGTCACATACTCAATTATGGATCGATTACTCTGTCGAAGGGCATTCCACTGGTCTAATAAGTTGCTACTATATGAGTGGGATAAATATTTTTCTTGAAGACGTCGTTTTATTTTGACCCAACTCTTGCTAGGGTCTGCCTGATGCCTAACAAGAAAGTCCTCAACACTTTTCCAAAATAATTGGGCATTTTCGGTCAATTTAAGGCTAGCAAATTAAATTCTCCTATCTTCAGATACGCCATACTACTTGAAGAAATGTTCCATATCTTGAAGCCATTAAATAAAAACTTTAGGGTCTAAGCAACCATAAAAAGTAGGAGCATCTAATTTGACATTTTCATAAAGATATTCATCCTTCTTGATTATAGTTTTGGGGCCCGTAATTGCGTTTATGAGGTGCTCAACTTTCTTTTCTTCATTGGTGAGTCCTGTTACAAGAAAAATCAAAATTGTCAGCATTTGATAAGTGAGACCCTACTTCTAAAGTGGCAACTCAATTTGCGAGTTTCAAATTTGTCTGACAAGTAATGGCTATGTTAGTTTGAATCACTATTATATGATTTTGTAATTATTATTAATTGGTAACTAATTAGGCTAATTGTTAACTTAGAGCTTCAAACTAATCAAAGTTCATAGTTAGGTCAGAGGCATTATAGAAAATAATGCGACCACTTTGCAAGTGTATGTAACACCAATATGACTAATGAGTTGAGATCAATAAACAATTGAGGCAATACGAGCCAATATTTATTTATATATACATAAGTTTTTTTTTTTTTGGAAACTTCACATGGTTATAAAATGCAGGCAAATATTGCTAATTTATTAAAATAATAAAGCAAGAATTAATTGCAATACAATTGTATCTACTATAAAGATAATTATAGGATGCAAAATGGATAGAATACAACGTCAATGGCATACGTAGATAAATTTAAATACTATTAAAAAAAAGTAAAAATATGCTACCCAAAATAAAATGGAACAAATGCAGCTGGATATGAAAGATGGTTTGAATTGCTTGTATGATGAGAGCTTTCAATCTACAAGCTCCTTTTTGTCTTTTTTTTTTTTTGTGCTGTCGCTCTTTCTCCTTTTTTTCGTCGCTTTCTATTTTTTTCTACATTTTTTTATTTGCTTTTTTTCCTTGCTCTTTTTTTTTTTTACCTTTTTTTTTGCTTTTTTTGTCTACTGTTCCCCTCCTCTCACATCAAAACCCACAATAAGGTTTGCTTAAACAGAACGCAGCAAGAGTGGGACTTTTGCTTCTGGTGTCACCTGCGCTCTCACTTAAGGCGGTTATGGCAACGGCAACAAAGAGCCCTCTCTCTGTCAAGCAGTGATGGCAATGGAGACAACGACAACGATGAAGGCAAAGGCAAAGATAAAGGTGAAAACAAAGACGAAGAAGATGAAGATGCAGAAGATGAAGACGAAGATGAATCGGCACAACCTGATTCGTGACTTCCTCTCTCTTTGAGATGTCAAATTTTTCTCTCTCTAAAGAAAGGTCGGCATGGCAGTTAGGATTTGGTTGGGCTTTGGCTCGCGGGTCCGAGTTAGGGTTTGATTTAATTGACAGTGGTGGAACCTAGGCGCTAGGCTTTCGGGTGAGTGGTCGATTAGGGATTTTAGGTGGTTTGGATGGTTGTTTCAGGCGTGGTTTGGCTTAGCGGCGGCAATGTGGAGGATACATCCGGTGAGTTGAAAGGGAGGAAGATGACGTACAATGCTTTCAGTGAGTGTAGCAACTGGTAGTATTCTCCTGCCTCCGGCTGTGACTGCTGTTGCTCCATTGGCTGCGGCTAGTGTTTCATCTAAAATCTCTCTTTTTGCTTGTTTTTTCATTTTTTTTCACACTGTCGTTTTATTTTTTTCCAGAAACCTTTATTTTTGAACAGATTTTTTGTCAATAATCTTTTTTTTTCCTTCTACAGAAACGGAAAAGGAAAAATAAAAAGAACTGGATGATATCTTGCTTGTCGGAAGAAGATGCAACCGTTTGCTAAGGTGCAGGACAGTGGGGCAGTGGAGTTCGTGATAATGCTAATGGTGTGGGTTGCACGTGAAGAATGCCATGAAATTGAATAGGAGGCAAAGGGGTCTTGCTAATGGGAGATTTTAGGATGCTAGAAAGACAGTATAGAAAAAAGTGGAGGTATAGTCTCTGATATCAAATTTGATGCAGGGAAAGGGGAAGGAGAGGAAGCGAAAAAGAAAAAATTGGAAGAAGGGGAAAAAATGTAAAAAGTGAACAGAGAGAAGAGAAGTAGAGATCAGTAGAAAGAGAAGAAAATCACAATTACTCAATATTCATTCAACTCATCAATAATACTTTTAACATTAGAGTTATAATCCTTATATAGAGAAACCTTACTTTTAGATTAATTAGAAAATAAATATAATTTCTTAACTAATGACATATCAAGATGAGGAAATAATATGACATAATTTCATAAAATAAAAAAATTAAAATCTTATCAAATAAAATCTCTCAAAATCTAATAAAATAAAATCTCCAATGAAATAAAATAAAATCAAAATCAAATAAATATCAAATCACTTATAATTTGTAATGTCTCTGATATTTACATCACACTTATCAGAAACCTTACTTCTAGGCCGCCTATTTTGGAAACATTTGACAATAAAATAATTCCAAACTTGGATGTTATGAGATGTTTTTGCTCTATAAAAGTATCTTTTGATAACACATGGGAAATAATTGCATAAGATGCAAGTGAAACAGTAAACCTGCTAAAATAACCGTACCTGGCAAGGGTAAGTCCGGATATATTCCAGCAGTAATCTTGAGGCACTACCACGAACAGGCCTATGCCTTTGTGAGATGAACTGAGTCAGTACAATTTAAATGTCACCGAAAATGGATTACTTGGATATAATCACTTCAACCAATTACAAGTGTTTTTGACCAAAACACATCCACACAACAAAACAAGCGATCAAGACTAAGAAGAGCAGTACCTGCAAAACTGATGCCAAAAACTTTGAAAGACATATATCCTTCCTTTTTAATGGATCAAGAATCTTTAGGTCAATAACAGCATAGCCGTGCTGCAGCCAGCAACAAACAAAATAAACTACAGATGCATACCATTTTTCCAAAACCAAGGGGCAACACAGGTTCATTCTACAAAAATGTAAAATATAAAACAAAACTACTTGAAACTGGGAAAAATAATTTGGAAAAGGTGTTTTCTCTCTCAGCACAATGTTAGTTTAGCATGTGCCCCCTCCCCCCAAGAAGCAAATGTGAAGAGAGGTAGATGAGAGTATTTGCAAAGAAATTCAAGGGTTTCAACAGAAAAAAAAAATTCAAAAAACAGATCTTAGAATCGGGCCTTAAGGAAAATCTGGTTGCCGAGACTAATGGAAATCCACAATTTGGATCCAAAAAATAAGGAGATTAAAGATTCTGCAAATTTGGATCTTGTGCTACCAGTTCTTGGATCAGAGCTTGGAGGATTCACAGAGTCACAAATCTTAGTGCGTGAAGTAAAGGAATCGAGCAATTGGGTTAATATGGCTGAGGATGAGAATTAATTCAGATAAAAAACACAGGAATCAAAATACCTTTTTGTGCTATCCAAAGAGTACTCTGAAGGAGTCTGAAGGATCCTCACAATAACACCAGCTTCCACTTCCACCCAAGATGTTAAAAACTCAAGATAGCTTGCTTGAATTTTGTTGATGACTTGCTGTTGGTGTGCAATGCTGAAGCATTGGCCCTTCAGATATTTAAAGGAGCTTTGGATCATTTTTCCTAAGCCACTGGATTAGTGAATAACATTTTATTGCTGGTGCTCAGAAGGAAGAAAGACAGAAGTTGCTTCAGATACTGGGTTTTGTTGAAGGGGAGCTTCCTGTTAAATATTTGTGGGTGCCACTAAGCTCAGCTAGTCTCTCTTCAGTGCAGTCAGGCCTTTAGTTGATAAAATTACAGAATGAATCAAGAGATGGAGTTCCAGAATGCTTTCTTATGCTGGCACCGGGCAGACTTCAGCTTGTGAAACCAATTTATTCAGAATTAATTTATAATGGGCAAAAGAATCTCTTGCCAAAATGAACTGTGATGGAGAGAGAAGTTGATTCCAAATCTTTCTGTTGGTCTGGGTTGCAGATGAATAGAAGGAAATCTATGGTAGCATGGCAAAAAGTGTGTGAAGACAAGCTTATGGACGTACTGGCTTAAAAATCTGTAGAAGTGAAACAATGCATTCCTGTTCAAACATGCATTGGCAGTGACAAATAAGGAGGAAAAGCAGTGGATTTAGATGGACTCATGCCTATTATTATCTGATGGGTATCAGTGTGTGAAATGTTCAAGCAACAAAGGTGCTTCCTGTATGTGGTCTTCTTTTCTGAACGTGAGAGATGACTTCAGACTTCAGAGATGTTGCAGTCCCTACTGCTATTGACTGCAGATGGAGCCGCAAAACATTTGGAAGTTATGATTTGAAGAGTGCTTATTATGTTTGTGCGGCCAACAAAGGTGTGGGAGATTTTTTTTTTCTTTTCATGTAATGTATCGTTAACTTAGATATGGATGATTTGACGACTAGCATAGAAAATGGAGATTATAACAAGATGTAAATTATGGAAAATGCATATAATGACAGCTATTTCATTGCAAATACGTATGAGACAAAGACCAATAATGCTTTTATCTTTAACTCTCTTGTTACATCCCCAAGTTTCTACACCTATCGAAGCCGGTAAAGCAGTAATATAAACAAATTCAACTTTTAAAACATCTCGGCAAGGAGCTGGTAGCATGGAAATATGTATAGATTGGTATTTATCTGAAAACCGTTTCAAAAAATCAGATACAAAGTACAGAAATGATATGAAGAGGCAGTTTGTTGCTTACATCTCTGATGTTCACAGCTTGATTTATCAGATTAAAACAGATGTGATCCACATATGAGCGTGCCTTCCGACAAGCATAAATAACAGCTTGTATTTCAGACTTAAATTTAGCTGCAAAGGAAATTCATCTATTTATCAATTTTTTGCAGCTGCTTGCACACACAACAAAGAGCACGACATGGAAGGGAAACGATACATGTGCTGTTAGTACACAGGGAAAATTGTAGAGAGAGAGAGACAGACAGACCCTAATCTTTGCTGCCTGATGATGCAAGAGAGACATCATATGGCACAGCCGACAGAAAAAAAATGTTATCCAGAATTTCAAAAGCAAGGCGTAGTGAAAAACGAACTCACAAGATGCCATATCACTCAGAGCCATTCGGATCCTATTTCGGGCAAACAATGCACTTTGATTTGTCGGGTCTTCAACCCATTTTTTATTATCCCCTTCACATATCTGCAAAATTATAATAATTTCAGTGCAATATTCATGCCAAACTAAGAAATGAACTATAGAACTAAACACAGTTTGCAAATAGGAATGGATAGCAATCTAAGAATGGTAACCATAAAAGTTAAAAAGCTCGTTGAAATATTCTCAAAACTCTCCACATATTCAAATGTCATTTCAAGTGGCATTGATGCCCATAGGCCTGATCCACTAGGTCATTTTATGTATTTTCCAGAATTACTGCTCGTTTAAGCTGCTATTAGGGACAGTATGTTTCTCATGAGTCATGACCCTCAAAGGCAGTTTTCAAAATTGGAATATTAAAACCTAATATTGGAGCCTTTAGACCGAAAAATTGGCCATCTTCAGAATTGGAACCACTAAACTTTAGAATGAAGTTTGACTGTCTTCTCTATATGAAACACATTAACACAATTTCTCTTTGTTCTAAAGATAATGTTCATAAGTTCAACAATGAATACTGAATAGAGGAGCAAGGCGATGTTAGGCAAAATCCATACAAGATACATTATGCATGTTATTATTGACTGTAACAAACAAAAGAACATGGAAAGCCAACTACAATACTCTTCCCATGAGTAATTGCTAACCTTGTACAAATCTTCCTTCGAAAATTCCAGAAGTGGCCGAACAAGCACAATCCCTAAACTGTTCGAAGATTCACCATCAGAAAGTGGAAATGTAAGGAATAATTGAGAAGAAAATGGCATGCCTGCCAGTCCAAGTACTCCACTGTTCCGAGATAGTCTAAGAACAAATAACTCAGCCTGCATAAAGTCTAAAGCAATGAATATATGTCATCTAACATTTGTTAGACAACTATAAATAAGCAAATCGTACACAAATAGACCGTAAATAGCCAATTTAGCACAGTTAAATGTGGACTGCTTCAGTGAAATCAAAAGGCTGCTTTTACATAGTTAAAAGTTCAACGTTAACTCCTTGAGAAATATATTAACTTAATTTGGGCCACAAACCTGATCATCTGCATGGTGTGCAGTCAGCAATACACCTATCTGGTTCTGAATGCAAATGTCACTAAAGATCCTGTACCTGCAATTCCAAAACCAACCATAGAGTTGCTATAACAAATGGCAATGAATAAAACAAAAAATGATGCAATAACTAACTATGCACCAATTTCAGTAATTCAGCAACCAAACAAGTAACCACCTCATGTCACGAGCAGCTTCTTGTAGGTGACCCTGCTTTGGGCGACCATCAGACCATTCACATCGAGCAACCTCACATCTAATTCCTGAACAAATTCCAAATTAGCTTGCTATACCCAGTTGAAATTTTGAGCTGTATCCATATGACTAAATTTACCCATATTAGAAACTCGATCACGAACAACATCTGCCTCTTCTTTGCTCTCTAGTCGGAGTCCATGATCAACAATTATTGCTAATAGCCCATCAAAGATTCCATTACTGTCGGGGGCAGCAGTTGCAGTGTTGGCTTTCCAATGAACCATTAAAACACAAAGAGCCATGCTGTCAGGACCTCCAGATACTCCAAGCGCTGAGAATCAAACAAATTTCAGATTCTGGGGAAAAAAGAAATAAAAAAAACAAGGTTCAGCGGTGACATAAACTTGAAAATACTTTGAATACGACAATTTTGAGATTTTCAATTGGCATCAGATACACAGAAAGCCATTATCAAGACTTCCGGCAGTATTCACAGTTTTCCTTTCTTCAATAAATCCTGGTTAACATCGCAATGATTCAACATTTTAACCATATTGCAATTTCATTCATCAAATTACTTTTGTTGCAATGTTATTCAACTTGTTATAGTTTACAATTTTATCCAATCTCTCAATTTTTACAAAACTGGATCTATTTCATTGCTGGAAAAGGTAACATGGTAAAAAATTGCTGAACTTAATAGTTTGCACATGACATAGCTGGATAATATCTAAATTTATATAGATGGGTCATCTAATTTCAAAACAAAAAATTGCACTTCAGCTTTTCCAGAAAGGTTCTAATTTCACCAAAAATTGACAAGTGGGTAAAATTACAAACTATTAAATATTAAAGAATGACCTGCAATGCTTACCAAAAGAAAAGAAAATAAAAAACTTGAAACTATTAAAAAAAAAGAGTTGAAGAATAAAATTGCTAAAAAACAAATAGTGAATAAAATTGCGAGGTTGCCAGAAGTTCAAGAATAAATTTTCAATATTGCCAAATAAAATTTAGCACAGACCAGGATCCAAACCGGGTTCATTTGTTTCTTCTTTCGGCAAAAAATCCATCGATAATTAGCCGATATATATGGGCAAAAAATCTACAGTTTTTTTCTTCATTTTCTTCACTAGGCAATTTATTTATCCCAACTTTCGCCACACCCCAACGCAGTGAGGAATTAGAAGCAGAGGTAAACTCGCCCTCGTTTACTGTAACTCGCCCTCCATTCAACTAATCCAAAGTAGCAATGTGTAAGAAAAATCTAACACAATGCGATTATTGATTTACAACTTTCTTCTACCACAAGCAGGAGATTTCTAGAGAATTACTGGGAGAAAAAGAAACCTAACCGATACGGTGGTGGGGTTTGAGGCCAGCCATAGCCATACGTCTTGCGAAAGCGTCATTGTAATTTGAGATGTCGATCGAGCGTGAGAAGGCACCGAAGCATTTGCACAAGAATCGAGTTGAAGAGGAAGAGGGACGACGACAGAGTAATAGAACACGGTTTCCGTATTTTGTCGGGCATATCTTAAAAATTGAAGAGGTTGATACAAAGGCTGAAGTGTTTCTGGCATGGGGTGAGAGCGCCATTGCCAGCCCTTGCGTCATGGCTGCATCTACCGGACCAAAGCTAATGGGGAAGACTCATCTATGAAACCCTTCCCATTTAACTGGATAAAGGGCTGATACAGAAAGCTATCGAAAAATTAAAAAATAAGGTAAGAAAGGTCGTAATTTGATGAATAAAAATAGTTAAATTTGACACCAAAATTAAAATTAAAGGCAATTATGAAAAATTATAATTTCATTTTAACTTAATTTGAGTGTTTTTTTAATTTTAATACTTTTTTTCACATTTTTCAATCATTTTTAAAGTAAAAAGATTGAAAACAAGTTTGATGAAATATATATATTCTCCATATAGATATTTTAATAACATATTTGACCGTTTAAATATTTTTTTTCTCATTAAAAAAACCAAACAATTCTTTATCTTTTTTTTTTCTCATTGTCGTTTCCTTTGGGATAATTTTTTATTTTTATTTTTTTTTTGGGGGGTGGTGGTTATTTTATTATTAAAAGATATTTAATTAATCATGTTCCTTAGTGTTATTTATTTATATAACAAAAAAATTAAATTTGAGTAAAGTAAATATAGAATTATGATAATATTATAATTTTGAGCATTGAC
>JAOVVI020011499.1:0-12621 GCA_028571085.2 Nepenthes alata | reverse complement strand
CACAAGGCATTTATCCACATAAGCTATAATATCCCGTTTAATATTTCTTCACCGAAATATTTTTCTCAAATCTTCATACATTTTATTCATCCCTGAATGAATTCTATATCGAGATCGGTAGGTTTCATTCAAAATTTTCTTATCATTCGGCACACACAAACGATCTTTAAACCTCAATACTCTATCAGCTCGGACATTAAAATCAATTATGAAGTCCTTATTCAAATCACCCACAATATCCATAAGAAAGGAGTCGTTCACCTGCTTTTCCTTAACCTCATTTATCATCTCCGGCATAACTTGAAGGTATGATAAAATCATTCGATCGCCCCGAATATATAGTTGAATTTCGCATTGCTTCAGATAATCTAACATCTCCATCTGTTTTATCAGAAGGCTTTCCACAAAACTTGATCGGCAGCTCAAAATATCGGCAACTATATTAGCTTTTTTGGGTTTGTACTGAATCTCACAGTCGTAATCCATTAAAAAATCAAGCCACCTCCTTTATCTCATATTGAGCTCATTCTGTGAGAACAAATACTTCAAACTTTTATGATCAGAATAAACAAGAAATTTCTCACCATAAAGATAATGTCTCCAAATCTTTAGGGAAAACACTACCGCAGCTAACTCCAAGTCATGAATTGGATAATTCTTCTCATGCACCTTTAGTTGTCTGGACCCATAAATCACTACGTTGTCATTCTGCATCAATACACAACCCAAACCCGCTTTTGAGTCATCACAATATATCTCAAAACCAACCGATCCCTCCGGAATAGTCAACACCAGAGCTGTCGTCAAGCAATCTTTCAATTCCTGAAAACCCTGATCACATTCTTCAGTCCAATCAAACTTTACCTCCTTCTTTACTAATAGAGTCAAGGGCATAGCTATCCGAGAGAAATTCTCTACAAATCTCCTATAATATCCTGCAATGTCGAGAAAACTCCTAACTTCAGTCACTGAGGTAGGTCTACTCCAACTAGTAACCGCCTCTACCTTCTTTGGGTCTATAGCAATGCCTCCAGTCAAAATCACATGTTCCAAAAATATTACCTCCTCCTACGAAAACTCACATTTCTTTAGTTTAGCGTGCAGTTTCTCCTCACGAAGTACTTGGAGTACTATCCTCAAGTAAGTTTCATGCTCCTCATGACTCTTAGAATATATCAAAATATCATCAATAAACACCACCATAAACTTATCCAGATATGATCAGAATACCCGATTCATTAGATCCATAAAAGTAGCAGGAGTATTCGTAAGATCAAATGGCATCACAAAAAATTCGTAGTGGTCGTACCTCATCCGAAAAGCAGTCTTGGCCACATCTTTTGGCTTAATCTTCAATTGGTGATATCCGGACCACAAATCAATCTTTGAAAATACCCGAGATCCTTATAACTGGTTAAACAAATCATCAATACGCAGAAATGGATATTTATTCTTAATCGTGATTTTGATTAGTTCACGATAATCCACACACAATTGTAAGGATCTGTTTTTCTTTCTCACAAACAGTACTAGTGCACCCTATGGAGATACACTTGGTCTAATAAATTCCTTGTCTAACAATTCATACAACTGCAACTTCAGTTCTTTCAATTCAGCGGGTGCTATATGATAAGGTGCTTCAGAAATTAGAATAGCACTTGGAATAACTTTAATCTCAAACTCAATCTCCCTATGACAAGTTAACCGAGGCAACTCCTTTGAAAATACATCTTCAAAATCATATACAATCAAAATGTCCTTCGCCGGCACACTGTGACTCCCAATGGTTCTTGCATATGCTAGATAAGCCTGGCATCCACTTTTCATCAAATACTTGGCATGCCAAGCAAAAATCAATACGAGCATCTCTTTCTTCCTAATGCCTTGAAAGCAGAAGAGTTCTATTCCAGGAATATCAAAGCACACTCTTTTCAGAAAACAATTAATACTGATATGAAATTTAGTTAGCCAGTCCATTCCCAAAATAATATCGAAATCACACATATCCAACAACACTAAATCCACCATCAAATGCATCCCATTCACCTCAACTTTACACTTCGGGTACATAATATCAGTAATTATCGACGATCCGGTAGGTGTCGATATAGCCAAAGAAAAATCTCAAATCCTTGGAGGGGATACAATATAACATGCCAATTGGGGAAAACAAAAGAGTGCGTAGATCCAAAATCATACAAATAAGAAGGGTACCTTCAACCACGTTCGGGGATGCCTCAGAATCCTGTGCCGTCACCACAAATACTTTATCCGAAACAGTTTGCTTTCTTGTTTCTAACCTCTTTGGCAGTGGGCAATATTTAATCAGGTGGCCCTGTTGACCATAATTATAACAAGCCCCCGATGCTCTATAACAAAATTCCCCGTGTGCTTCCTCCCATAATAAATACAGTTAGCCGCTGGCGCCTGAGAACTCGTCACCGACCGAACTTCAGTGACACTTTTCCCCTTGTCTGCTATCCTCGCCTTCTTAGATGACCCCGAGGGCTCTACATTTGATCCTGTGATAAAACGTGCCCGGCTAGCGGCTCTCTTAGTGAAGAATTTTTGTCTCCAGTTGCTTCTCATATATCAGGGCTCGATCTAGAATATCAGCATACGTTTGGAGCTTTTGAGTCACCAATTGCCTTCCAAAATCATCCCTCAGTCATTGTTGAAACTTCTTTGTCTTCCTCAATTTGTCCCCCACAAAATACGGTGCGTATCGGAACAATTCAGAAAAATTTGTGTCATATTATGCTGCAGTCTAATTTTCCTACCTAAGTCGCATAAATTCTTGCTCCTTTTGATTCTGAAGACTGGAAGAAAAATATTTTTTCATAAAGGCTTCTTCAAACCTCCCCTAAGTAATCTCATTATCGGGCACACCTAACGCCCCCTTTTTCTTGGCCCATCAGCTATCAACTTCACCCTCCAACTTATACACCGCAAACATGACCTTTTCTCGATCAGAGTATTGGATCACCGTAAAAATCTTCTTCATCCTTCAGATCCAAATGTCCGCCTTCATCTGATCAAGTTCACCCAAAAATTTAGGTGCTCTCTCGGCCGTGAACTTATCATACGTTATCAGAGTAGGATTTACTGGAACTGGCTCAGGTGCAAGGACCAAAGCCATATAACGCTGCTCCATCGATTCAACAATGTTTGTCATCATTCCCAACAAATTCACATACTTGGTTTCTCGATCGTGGGGGGTACTAGCACCTCCGCGATTATTTCTTCTACTTCTTTCACTAGCCCTTTTATATCCTATAACCAAAAGCAATCATAACATTAATAAGCCTCAAGAAATCAGGTTAGAGGAATGGGGTTAACGGTAATTTAATATAATTCAGGATTAGCCTAAGGGTTAACACCTAAACACCCTATCTAATCCTAATTACCCTCAACCTATTCTTACTTAAACCTAAGCTTCTACTTTAAGATCGATCAATTCTAAGGAATCTTCTTTTTCTGATACCAACTGTGACGGAACAGATTTTTTTTATTACCTCCGTCAATAACAAATAAACTAATACCCAAATAATATAAATATCTGTAGAAAATTAGGCAGAGTTTTTTCTAAAATTGGACAAAACCCATACAAATAACCTGTATGTTTTACAATCTAGACAAACATATAGATAAATAACTTTCATACTTATTCATTTCACAAACATAGGATCAACAAAACATCATATTCATTCATGGCTCCAAGACAACACATCCTATCCACTATATCGGTTCAAAAGGGAGATGCCAATTAGGACATGTACAAATCCAAAATCAGAATGCGGAAGCAGAACTAAATCCATAAGGTAATCATGTGGAAGCAAAAACAATAACCCAATATAAAACATAATATGTAAATACAAAAATTTCATCTATAAAATTAGTTATTTACATTTATTATTATCAAACTCCCAAAAAATTCTTCAAAAGGCTTCAAATCTTCTCGAGGCTTCTTTAGCTAAACCCATTTTTTACTCTTTCTTGTCGGGTAGTAGCTCTACGGTCTTATTTGGAGGAAAAAAATAGAATAGTGAGTTGAAACCTAACAAGGTATCATAAAAGCATGCAAATGAAATTTCTTATACAGAATATAATTACAATAGAGACAAATCCATGCGAATATCAAAGAACAAAAGATACATGAAAAAATGAGAAAAGCATTAATTATTATGAAAGCATGTCAGAAGTCATAAAACAAATTCAAACTTTACTTATTCTTCAAATTCAACTTTATTATCCAAAGAGATGCAAACTAGTAGACCCTACTAGTCGAGAGAGCGAATAATCGAGTGTAAATTATATTCACTCCACACAATCTAAGGCCAAAATCCAAATGATCACATTTCTCAAGATTCTAAGTTCATAAGTATCTATTCTCCATATTTAACGCACTGAGGAGAGGCGGACCACGTATCACTCCATGGGTAAAATTATTCTCGATTACCACCGTAACGTTCTAAGACATGTCGGATCTATAACTTTTCTAACTAGTTCCAAGTCGGAATCAAACCCAAAAACCTTGATTTCCTCCCTCTCTCTATTCTCCTTCAACTCTCTCTCTCATCTCTCTCTGGACTATTGGAAAATAACGTGTAAAATCCCGAATGCGCTTTTATAATTGGACTAGCGATCGAGCGCCAGCACACCTGAAGGGTCACACTCGAGCGCCCATCGGGTGTTTGATTCTGCCAACCTGAGCCTCAGGCGTGCTCAAGAGCTCCTTAGGCGTGACAAATCTATTTTTTGAGTCTGGGTCATGCCTTCGGTGCGGGTCGGGCCCTTGTTAGGCCTGGGTTAGGCCTGCAGCTAGCCTGCATTGCGCACGTGCCTCCAGGACCCGTTTCGACCCTTCTAAATTGATTTTTCACATCCTTGGGCCCTAATTTTGTTTATATTAGTTTAATAAATCGTGATTATCATAATTTAAAACTCGAATCTTATTTATGGGTCAACTTTTCAAGGTTAACAATGTTGGTTCCCGATTTTGTCAATTCCGAGTCTTTGGGCTTTTCAATCCAATTTTTTCGATGTCCTTTATCATTGATTCATTTATATTAATTTGATTACTTCTAATTAGTATATTTTTTGAAATTGGTACCTTACAACTCTCCTCCACTTATAAAAATTTTGTCCTTGAAATTTAATGAACCTCAAAATTCAACAATCGTAAAAGTCCTTTCAGATTCCTACTTCACGCTCCTATGTCACAACCGTGAAAAAAATGATACTTCCTAGAAAACCTTAGCCAAATAAATTATCCTAATTTTCAATATCTAATACTTCCTATATAAATGTAGGTTAGACCCTTACTACAAGACAAATCCCTAATCTCCCATAAGGCTTTATTCGATCACACACTTATTTTCCATAACCATCGATACAAAGGGGACTTCATGATAATTCACCAAATTTGAAGGTAATCCAAATTTATTAACTATTTTTCTGACTTAATTCAAGACCTCAAATGAACTAACGAATTTCTACTTCGGGTCATCCTAAGCCTTGAAAATGATCGTTCACTTTAAACTTTAAAATGAACCTTAAAATATATGGCCACCCGTTCCACTGCGAAACTCTGATCAACCTTTTATTAGCGCACTAAAAATCCTCTTGCGACTCATCTTCATTGATCCATATTGGACTCTTAGGTTATATGGAAACAATAGGATTAAGAAAATTCCAAAGATATCGATATATCTAAAGCAGAACTCGTAATCCTCATATTACAACCAACATAAGAAACATAATCGAAGCAATTATCCTAGAGGTTTCAGTATAGCCTCAAGTTACTACCAAAGCCTTAAAACTTAAATACTCTACAAACTCATTATCTCGTTGACATACTAACGAGCCAATCTACTTTATCCGAACGTATCATACAAATTTGCAATGAATGGACCGTCCTTGTTAACTAATCTACACTTTGCCCAAAATTCTTGTCATTCAAACAACCCTGAAGTAAAACTACAAGGATTTCTCATCTCATAATTTCATGGCTCAATACTTTGAATACAATTCTGTCTCCTAATTGTGCACATGGTTAATTGCCTTTTTAATTCATGACACAGCCCTCAAACATATTTCATACATCTCTCATAATTTCTTAAATTCATCAATAAGGCTATCACAATGTTGACCTAAGTATGGCATGAGAATCCAATCCATAAAGTTCATAGAAATACGAACGAACCTACAAACAAAAAAGGCATTACCGGAACTTGCAACGGGCACATCTTTATCCCGAATGATGCCACGGGCACAACTTTCAATAATCCACAATTAATAAAATTATGGATACAGATCGATCTTAGAAATTATCAAGCTTTTACAATAGATCAAATAAATCACCTATTAATTTACAAGGCCTGCTTATCTTTATTTCCAATCATCCACAATTAACCTGATTGGTCCATCTTACCCACCACAAAGATTCTAGAGCATCTGACAGTGGGTACCTAACCGATTCTTCCTCGATTCTATACAAAATTCTTAAAAATCACTGTTGATTCCACATAACCTTGAATTACCAATTAAAAGATAAATCAGCCTAATCTTTTCCTCTAATGAACATCCTCAAATTCTTACACGGTCAAAACTTTTTGGTGACCACAAGATGACTTCTAGATGTGGTCTCATATGCTAAATAAATTAGACACATTCCCATTAATGACTTGTAGGCACAACGATACTAATTTTCTTATACCTTGACCAACTGTACCTCATACTTCAAACTTCACAATTCAATGGTTAAGTATAATATTCTTACCAATCACAATTCATTATAGTATAACGACTCACCAACCAATCACATCTACGGACCTAAGAAAATGTCATAGACCTCGATGCAACATGTGCAAAGCCTAGATTCTCAAATTTCACATAACTTGGAAACACAATTGGAGACATAGACTCCAAATTTAAAATATAATACATAAGCCAAAGAATCCTAAAGTTAAGGATTAAATTTACCTTCCACAACATGAACACAACATCTTTACACCTTCAGCCATCACCGCAAAACTCCGATCTACGGCACTGGACTTCTTCACTGTCCGACCCATGTGATAAGGACAATCCTTCATCATGTGGCCTACTGCCTAAAACTAAAACATGCTCCCAAAATCATCAGGGCGATATTTATTCCTAAAAGTATCCACAAACATATTCCTCGATATCTCTTTATCTTCCTGGCCCATAACTCCTTTCTCATCAACCGTCCATGGTTGGCTTCACCTTCTAACTTATGTGAGGTAGTTATTACCTTATCTCTTTCTAGATATTGGGTCACCGTAAACATCATTTTAATTCTCAGGATCCATATATCAACTTCTACAGGATTCGAGTCACCCAAAAATTTAGGCACTTGATTCTCATTAAATTGATCATAGATCAAAATCCTTGAATTTGCTAACACTAGAAATCAACTTCAAGTTATCCTGACCTCAAGCCATCAATTCTATCTTACCCGCCTCACTTGGCATGCTATTCAAGCATCCACATTCTTAGTCCTCGGACCAAGATCAATCTAAGTTAATTATTAGGGTATCCCCCTATAACTTCTCTTTCTCCTGGTTCTTGCTCGAACTAGATTCTCCAAGACTTTCAAGTCTTGCCCTCATACCCAACAAATTTGGATATCCAATTTCTCAATCATACGGCTGGCCACCTCCACACGTAGACCTTTGTCTAAGCGGTATGATCAGCTACTGACATCCTTTTTGAAACAAGAATGATATAGGTTAGATTGTAACTTAACTCGAATATTAACTAGGATACTATACACTATACGGTCCAATATAACTAACTAATCCTAACTTAGTTCTAGTCTAAGTTATACAAATTAGGGTAATTAGAATTATCCAATCTAACTTAATTATCCTACGCCTCCATCTACTTGTTCAATCTACCTTACTCTAACCTAAATTTTTGTATAATATTCAGATCAAACCTAAGGCATCTTTTTCTTTGATACAAACTGTGACGGATCGTGATTCTAACTAAAATCTGACAAAATTTTAGCAGAAAAATGACCGTTAGACTGATACAAAACTTATATATTAACCCTATACAGTAAATATACAATCACAACATATTTCAACATAGGATCCAAAACCCACAATAAACACGTGGCACCAACGTCATAACTTCAACTATAACATTGGATAAGATAAGATGCCACTAGGTATCCAAATAAATTATAACAACTTGCGGAAACACATACATCCATCAAACACAGCAAAAATTATACACTATATATGTTATTATCATCATATACATACATCAATATACATGACCATCAAAAATAATACAAAAGACTCCATAAGGTACAAAATCCATAAGGCAAAGTCCACAAGATCATCCTCCAAATCTTCGAGCCTAGCCGACTTCTAATCCTCTACCCCGCCCTATCGGGTATAAATTTGTGCTCATTTGAAGGTAAAAATAATAATAATTGTGAGTCAAATACTCAGTAAGAATAATATAATCAATGATAATAAATAATATATGTAAAATAAAGTAGATGAGGGATATAAGAGTATAATGAAAATGTATAAACATGAAACATGAATAAATACATTTTCAGAATTTATTTGTCTTTTCCGTTTTATCTATGATCCTTTTAGGTTCTAAAACATATAGAAATTTTATTAAATTTACAGATCAGGGTCAGTAGGTATTACCAGCTAACGGTGCGGTCAAATGAGAAAAGGAATGTGTTTGTTTCTACATATTCTAAAATGCATACCCACATAATTTAACACCCCGTGAAGAGCAGTATACCTTTAATATGATATACGGGGACATATCACATATGCTACCATATCCCCCATGGCCCATAGGCAGTCCTCGTGTTTCTACAATAATATTCTATGGCATGCCAAAGAATATCACCCGCTACAATATACGACGAGGACAATCCTTAAATTTTTATTGTAATATCTATGACATACTAGGGAATACTACCCTTTGAAATATAAATTCATGGTCCAAGTTTCATAATTTCTTATTCTTTTAGACAAAGTCCACCAAATTTCTTTCACAATGTTCTCACACCAGGAGAGAAAATCATAAACATATCAAATTGTGACATTCTCTTCGTATATTTCTCATAATTTACATAATTCTTATTAATTCAAGTCTTCACATGATATAAATTATATGCATGGTAATAATAAAATATGAAAAAATAGAAAGTCTTACCACAATGAGCCAAACATGACTTTAGAACTTCCTGACAATAAATTTCCTTCACAAACGCATATAACGTAATTTTTGAAGTATACATAAGGTAATATATATAATGTACAAGTGAAATAATATCCCGATTAATGCCCAAAAATATTTTAAAATATATAAAATTAACATATATAAAATATATGTGTATAAATATCAAATATACGGAGTGTTTGCGTCCATAAAGTTAGAGTTACGAATTTCTAAAGCCAAATCATGTGTAAATTACAAACAAGTTGGATAAAACCCAAAGGGGACGCGAGTTAGGGTTTCGGTGAGCAAATTCCGTATAAAATTACCAAATTGGATACCGAATTAATAAATTAACATATTCAAGGTATGGGTAATGATTTTCTAAGGCCAATTTACACAAAAACTCAAAACATCGGTGGGTGAAAACATTTGGGCGTGGGTTAGGATTTTAGTGTGAATATCGATCAAAACTAGGAAGTCTGACACAAAATCATGATATATGTATGCTCAAATTATGGGTAACACAAAATCTAAACTTAATCGGGTCTCGAGACAATGATACCTGAAGAAAACAAAATAATAGTGTAAAAAAAGAAAAAATGGTATGAATGCACTTACCTCGACTCGATCTACAACTTCTCTAATTAATTCCAAGTCGAAATCGAACATAAAAGCCTTAATTTCCTCCTTCTCTCTCTTCTCCTTTGAGCTCTCTCTCTCCTCTCTCTTTGGACTGTTGGAAAATAATGCGTAAAATCCCGAACATGCTTTTATAATCAAACTAGTGCTCGAGCGCTCTTTGGGCGTTGGTCAGGCCTGGGTTAGGTCTGCAGGTAGCTTGCAACTAGCCTGCATCACACACGCCCCATTTGGTACCTGTTTTGACTATTCCAACCCGATTTTTCACATCCTTTGGCACTAATTTTGATTATATTAGTTTAATAAGTCACGATTATCATAATTTAAAACTCGAATCTTATTTACAGGTTAACTTTGCAACGTTAACAACGCTGGTTCTCAATTTTTCCAATTCTGGGTCTTTGGGCTTTTCAATCAAATTTCTCCTATATTTTTTTGCCTCGATTTATTTATATTAACTTAATTACTCTTAATTACCATATTTTTGAAACCGATACCATACAAATTGTTTGTTTGATTATGCAACTATATGCTTGGTAGAGCTTTCAGCTCACTCTTATTTTTGTTTTTACTAACCCCTTCAGTTAAGGGGACTCTGGCACTTGCAGGTGAGGATTAGGTTGACAAGCTGATTCAAGGAAAAATTAGACAAGAATTTTGATGAAATCAGTTGTGGTATTTTTGCTTCAAAACAATAATCATAGAATAATTTTTTTATATTTTAGTTATTTAGTTCTGTATTAATTTAGTTATTACAACGTATGAGTAATGTAGTATGTTGTACTACTATTTTAGACAAATCCTAAACATCATGGTCAATTTAAAGTATATCAGTATTTTATGAAACAATATTGATTGATTGTTCAACACTAATTTAAACTTGAAGGGTATTGTGAATAATAATTAACCTATCATATGAAGTGAAACGTTAAGAATTTGAATAATTATTATTAAAATTTATGTTTTTGGGTTACTAACTCCCACTCATTAAGTCATTCTCAAAAAAATTTATATTTTTTTAATTCCACAATCCTAATACTATAATATGGAAAGTAAAATCTGTACCATTTGGATTGTTCAGCATATCTAATAAAATACTCACTTATAGTCATTGGCTTCAACTTCTTCTCATGCGGATTATAAACTCGTATTTTAGATAGGCATCTCCAAATACGTATATGTCACAAACTCAATTTTTAACTTTTCTATAACTCAAAAGGAGTCTTTGAAATAGCTTTTGTTCAAATACAGTTTAATATATATACACTACCATGTTAAGAGTTTCTGTCCATAAGGATTTTGGAATATTGAAACTTCTTAGTATATTTCACACCATATCTAATAACATTCAATTTTTTACATTCTACTACATCATTTTGGTTCAAAGAATCAAGCATAGTATATTGGACAACTATCCCATATTCTTAAAGAAACTTTACAAATTGACCATGTATTTATCTATCGTCAGTATATATACCATAATATTTTTTACCTCTATCTGATCTCATGATTTTAATTTATTTTCTATATTATTTATCTACTTTAATTTTAAATATTGTAAAAATATCTAACACTACATTCTTATTATGAAGTAAGTAGATTTATATATATCGTAAATGATATGTATAATTTTTAATATGTCAAAACTCTTATTTGTATCTTTCTTAGGTTTATTAATCTGCTTTCCTTTTATATAGTCCATATAAGTTTTTAAATTAATAAAATTTAAAGTACTAAGTACTCCATCATTTACTAATATTTTAATCATTTCAATGAAGATATAACACAATCTCTGATACTACAGTATAAAAAAATATTTATTCACAACACATCACTTAATGCTAACATTGATAAGAGGTATTATTTTATAAATTTATACAATAAAGACAATCAAATAATATACTATTCTTAATAATATCAGACTTATAATATAAATTAAAAGATAAATTTAAAAATATAATAGAATATCTAAAAGTTACAAGTCTTAAAATTGATATCAAATTTCTAAAAAAATTTAGAATATAAAAGGTCTTTTTTAAATTTAAAACAAAGTCATTGCTCAAAATTAAATTATATATTTCGATTGCCTCCATATGTGAACGCATCTTATTTTTAGAGAAGATACTTTATTCACTTCCTACTAGCCTTCTTAGGTTTCGCAAACCCTACAAGAAATTTATAATGTGGATTATAGACTCAGAATCAATCCGCCATATGTTATAAAAAATATTAACTATATTAGATTCATAACAAATAAACGATGATAAATTACCTTTTCTCTCAAGCTAATTTTAATATTTGACACAATCCTTCTTGATGTGTCCCTTTTTTTGTAGAAAAAATAGTTGGATTCCTTCTTGATGTGAAATTGATGAAGTATTTTATCTTTTTCTTTCTTTTTAGCATGAACCTTATTCTTTCTTTTTTAACCATAAATGTACTTTCATATTATTTCATCACAAGTCTTCATTTTTCTTAAACACACATGGTTATAAGTTTATTAATTGACCATTTATCCTTATGTGTATTATAAAAAATTTTAAAAGGTCCATAATATAGTAAAAGTATATTCAAAATATAGTGTATAAGAAAAGATTCAGACATATCCACCTCAAAATTTATTAATTATGTTGTTATATCCCTCATTTACATGATATGTCTACGAACACCTTTGACACTGGTGAGCCTCAAGGATGAAAACGTCATAATTAGAGTGTTGGCAAATGCTTTATTTGAAATCTTAAATTATTCATCGATAGC
>JAOVVI020011498.1:0-12300 GCA_028571085.2 Nepenthes alata | reverse complement strand
GGGAATGGACCCAAATAAAATCTTAATCATGACAGTTGGCTTTTAGAAAAGTTGATTTTGATATCACAATACAAATGGCATCTATATTTTTTAGAAAATAAAGTCAGCTTTATTCCTTGATATTTAAATCTCCTAATTTATATTACTTTTGTTATATATATAATATTATTCATAATAACTTAATTAAAACTCATATAATTATTATATGGTTAGCTAAATTGTTAATAGAAAAAGTCAAACAAAAGAAAACGTCGTTAAAAGAATTGTTAATATTATATAATTATTTGAAGTTCTTTCCTATATTTTGGTATGAACTGAATTTGATTTGAAAAAATTTAAAATCCTAATATGTATTATTGATGTCATCAATGAAAAATGAGTTAAGCGACTTCTTCCTAAGTAATCAAAATCTCACCCACGAAGATTCGCACGGGAGTATACAGACATCAAGCCAACTGTCAAATATCATCCTTCTTCCAACAACTCTCTAATGAAGGTAGCTATGAAAGCGCTTACTTATCGGCCGTATTGGACATTGGAGCCATGGATGCTCAACTTTAAGACAAATCGATGACTAACCTTATCAGGTTGATGTCTACAGGATTCGGCATAAAATAGTGGAGGTTCAAAGGTAAATAAACGTCCTCTAGGGGGACTCCTCTCGGCTTAAGTCACACCTGGCTCTCGAGGCACAACATAGATTCATTTCCTCTCGTCTTGAAGACTATCTTAACTTTTAGGACAGGAAGAAATCACAGAATGGAGGAATCCCCTGTATACTTGGGATTATGAGAGCCCTATCAACCAAGATGAGGATTTGTGCAGTAGTATGCTTCAAGTCCTCCCGGGCAAACAAATATCAAATATATCTGTTAATCATTTGAACTTAAGGACTTTCTTAACATAAAAAGGATCGCCTCCTCAGTTGTGGTGGAGGAATGTAGCAAGAGGATAGAGCTGCAGGTCTTATTAGAAAGCTTTGCCTACCTAACGACATTACTAGATTATACCTTATTTATCCCAAAGGTAAAGAGGCATGCGCTTCCTCACAAATTTAAAATACTAATTATAGAACCGTATAATAAAAGTGTTGATTTGATGGATTACTGAATTATTTCTGCACTCTACTCAGATTCCAAAATTTAGAGGATGCCACGCATTACCTCGATTCTTAAAGGAAGACACAATGATTCAATTTTACAGGTTAGAACAAGATTTTATCAATAACTTTTAGAAACTAGCCGACCAATTCAGGTCCCATTTCACTATCACATAAAATAAGAAAAAAACACTAACACTTAGTTAGGGTTTAACATATTTCTAATGAGAGCATAAAGCACTTTTTAGCTTTATCTAATATTGAGGCTCGAGACATATTGAAATATACCGATGAAGCAAAGCTGAATGCTTTCTTGGTTATAAGATATAGATTCCGAATCATACTATTAATGATGATTAATTAACTCATGCTAATAAAAAATATTGGAGTTAATTGAGATTTTTGAAATAAGATTTTTTTTCTACCCGAAATAAAATATACCACTTGACCGGCACTCAACCCATGTACATGTATATGTTGGATAAAAAGGTTGTAGTTGAATGATAAGTGAGACGCTTGTGCGTGTTTTAGGTAAATTTATGATGTAAATTGTGCGCCCGAAGGACACACGTGTGTGTTTTGGACTGAATATGGATACAAAATACACACTTGACTGACATTCACACGATGTATGATTTATAGCTTGATACTTGATGCGCGTCTGATAGGTACACATACACCTGTCATAAATGACCTCATTGACTACTTTTCAGGCATTTGCTGCGAATCTAGAGAGAAGCGAGGAAGAGAAAGAAAAAGCAGGAGAGAGGCTTAGAGGAGGAAAATTTAAGTAAAATTTAAGAAATTTTTAGATATTTTTAAGTAAAAGGAAAGTGCAACCAAGCTCTCTTTCTCTTATTACTATTGTATTCTCATCTACATACGTATTTATTATTTTAAATACTTATGTATATATAATGTTGATGGGTACACAATAAATGGGCCGGCTCAATGGTCAACAGCGGCTTAAGTTCACTGTTAAAAGGTCAATTCTTGGCCCAATGGGAGAAAGGCCCAAACACGTGCCAGACGGCAACGTTGACCGGAGTCACTGTAGCAACAGGCCAAAATTTAAGCTCGTGAGGTCAGTGCATCACAAACCAAAACTTGTTCCTATAAACAGTGTCAGTAATACTTATCTTGATTCTAAATTCCAATATAAGAAATTTTTAAACAAGCTCTTTGAACTTTTAGTTTAGATTTTACGCATTGCAAATTACAATAATAATTTCAAAAAATTCAGGATTGATTTTTCAAAGTATCTTTTAACGTTCAAATCAATGAAAGGCTCTTGACGAATGAGTTAAAGGCAGAGAGAGAGAAAGAGAAAAAGAGATAATCAAACAATTAAGGAAAAATTTGCTAGGGGATTAAGAAGTTATAGAGTGCAAGCTTCAAACTTTTTTTATACAAGTTGAGTGTTGCATAATAGGACCCTCGAGATTGTTATGACTAGCTGGTGGCTGGATCACCAAGGGTTTCTATACGTGTAGTTTCTATATTTGTAAGAGTTCAATAACCCTAATATTGGAATCCTTAGATACCCTTGTTATGCCAAGGGACTTGATATATTATTGAGGCATGAAGCCATTAAGGGTTACCGGCTACAAAGGTCGACAACCACCATGCACGTGCTGGCCGTGGATCACAGTGTGAGTTTCTTATGATGGAACTTGTAGATTGTGGACGAATGCACATTTCCATGGGGTTTCAATAAGAATGCAGAATGTTGGCCAAGTGTAGGAAACTAGCTACTTAGTGAAGCAGCCCAACCTCCTTCAATGCACCCATCCTAATCGGCCATAATCACTTGGGGAATCAAACTTTAAAACGCAAGTTTCAGTCATTCGATAATCCAGTCGACTCAGACTATAACTAAAACTTATTTACTGTGGTCTTTCTAGCCAGCTTGTTCTTAGGTCTTATTCAATCCACACGTTAAATTGATGGGTATGGATCAATTTTAATCTTTGTTGGATCCAATAAAAGGTATAGATAAGTACATTTTGCATTGAAGTGAATTGAATATCTAACTACCTATCAACAAAAAGGTGAAATATTAATTTAATATTGTCCGGGAATCATAAAAAATTTATTTCTTTACGTGGAGCATTTGTTGTTGCATCTGGAAATTATCGAAATTTGTTTTTCATTTTTTTTTATTTTTTTCATTTTTTTGTTTTGATTTTGTATTGTAGAAAATTTCGTGCCAATGTGACTTTCTACAAAAGCCAAACAATAATACACACATAATATTTAAAATGTTAAAATAATTAAAATAAATGCCTATTTGAGTTTTCTAGATTACCTGAATATCATCAGGTGACATTTGATGAATCTAAGTTGTGGTCGTGCCTTACCCAATGTACTGTTTATGTTGGCTATACTTATCCTATCAAGCAAATTGTAGACTATATTAGAATATATATATCATTTTTAAAAAGAACCTACTCGTATTCATTCCTATTTAATAATTATCAATAATAAGATTATTTAATTAACGTGGGACATTTATTTCTAATATAGCTTCCATTGAAAAGGTAGTCATTCTAACTGTTTTTCTCTATTATAAAGTAGTTGCGTCTCGGGTCTCGATTGTCGTACGGATTAGGGAGCCTTCGAATTTTTCGTCATCAGGCGGCTGCCGTTAGTGGGTCCTGTCTCTGTCTTTGTGAATCTGAAACCTGCATAACATAACTAAAAAATTGGAGGTCAGAAGTTTAGCGGTATTTCTCTTACCACAAACACTCAGACGCTCAAATCAGTAACTTTTTACAATAAATGAAAAGGGACGCACGTTTAGAGGTGCACGAAAATATAATGTAAATGTATTGGAAGTGCGTGAATGCAGGTAGGCAAGATTTAGTGAGTGGATATTGGGAGGCCTGGCTCCTGGAATGCACCGTAACATGTGGCTAATTCTAGTCGCCTGAGAAGGCTGAGAGAGTCGGATCTGAAAGATGGTTTTGAGCTTAGTTGTCTTGATGCAGAGTCGATTGTCTAAGATCCAATTAATTCCTTTTCCTGTAGAAGGGGAGAGATTTTATAGGCCCCCTGGTTGGAGGCTTTGGGCACGAGAATCCCCAAGCAGGGGTTCATTGGCTGCTGATTGTTGTCGACAATTGTCGGTGTGTCGGTTGTCGTTTTGCGGTGGCATGTAGACCATCGGGCGCTGCCGGTCACGCTTGGTCTACCCCTTGCTTTGGGATTGGCCAGAGAACTGCGGGTAGCGACGCTAATTACGGTTAGCAGTGCTGACTCTCTTCCCATTGGCTCATTTTTTTTGCTCCACCACTGTCGCCCGACAGCCGCATTAATAGGCCGCAGATGTCGTTCATTGGCTGCGAGTATGGATTGCCACGTAAGTCGGTCTGGAACATGGGGCTGGATTCTTCATTTGAGTTGTTGCTCCACGGCTAGGGCTTCGAATCTCTTTGGGCCTTCGAATTGGACCCAACACTACCCCCTATGCCTGGGCCAAACTGTGGTCTCGACCTGGAATGCCTTTCTTTGTCGAGTTTGTGGATGCCGAGCTTCCTTCGAGATGCGCCGATATTTGTCATCTTCCAGCGTTGCGCCTTCCCCATGCGATTGCGCAAACTTTTCTGGCGTCACAGCGATTCGGTGCTTGGAATGGAAGGATTCGTACGTTTGAGGTTGCGACGGATTTGAGGGCTTTCCTCTTCCATGAAAGACGTCCACTGGGTAGCGTGTCCCACTAGGTGCTAGGAGGGCGTCAACTTGCCCATAAATAGGATGGCCCCTCGACCGGTGTGGCTCATCTCTCGGCTAAATTTGGAGGAGCAATGCGAGGGTCTTGGCTCACCCCACCTCTGGTAGGAGTCCGCGAAGGAATCATATGGCCTAACTCGAGATTCAAAACTCTTAACGAAGGCTGTCTTCATGCCCGTGCCATGGGTGATTCCTCATACTAATAAGGGTGGCTCAGCCACTTTGTTGTCGTCACATACCTCCCCCCATGGAGTGACGTCCTCCAGTGTGCAGTGGGACCGCGGCGAAGCCATCTCGGGGGGCTTTACCACCGGTGTGGCGCGTCGCTCACAGTCTCTACTTAACTTGGACCACCATACGCTCTCTCTGGTGGGGTGGCAAAGGGCGGACCTCCGTAGGGGGAGCACATGCTTTCAGCATCCCCGTCGAGGTCTCCCTAGTTGGTGCCAGTTCTGTCGTGCCAATCAACTATGGTCAATTGTTAGGGCAGAGCCAGCATGGGCGCTCCTGTGCTCAAGTGCGTCAGAGTTCCAGTGATGTCGCTGGAGTGACTTGGTGCTCGGGATTTTTGTTCTCTGCTGTATTTTTTTATTTCTTGTACATTTGTTGATGTAGATCTTGTACTTTGTAAATGAAGCCTTGATTAATGAAATAAGTAGCCATTCGTCTTTGCTCTTCCATCTTGTAGCACACATCTTTTTCTCGTTGACTCCTTCTTGGGTAACTATTCAAGGGCAATTTTCCTCTTCTGTTGTGTCGCGGCCCGTTTCACGTGTCTGAGCATTTTCGGATGCTCGCGGTCCGTCCTGCTGGTCCTTTTCTTCGAATCTTAACTGTCGACCGTCGACGGGAGGACATGGCAAGAGGAGACCTTTTTGGCGGCTGGCACCGTGGAAATTCAAACGACACAGGTGGATGTCACATATGCCTGGCCATCTGGCACAATAAAAGCTCGGGAAATCGCGGGGCGACGTGCCATAATGATTCGCCTTGGAAAGACGCAAAGCTTGAGGGATTTGCCACATGGAGAGCATTTGTTGGCTTTCTTCTAGCATGCCCTATTTTCAAAACGTTGTCATTTCGATGGGGGATTCCGCTTATTTAAACATGTGAGTTCCCTCCAAGGTTGCGTGCTCTTTTGTTTTGTTTTTAGTCGGTGTGAAACTTTGCGCTGCTTTCAAGTATTTCCCTTTATCTTCTTCCGTTGAGACTTCGATGGAGCGGTCGTCCTCGTCATCTGGGTCAGAACCTTCTTCCGAAGAGCTTGAGGTCAGGTCCCATGCCTCTGGGATCCCTTGTGTGACCGCGACCGGCGCAGCGGCAATGGAGTAATGTCATTCAGAGGCCACTGTTGTGGGTCCAATGCGATTTTTGAGGACGCCTCCATGCTTTGAAAGGGAGGAGACGTCCGCCTGCTCACGGGATCATAGGCCCAGGAGGGCGGATCTATTGCTTCATCAAGTTGTTAGGGCCGTCGAAGGCATTGAAGCCAGGGTGCAAGGTGCAATCAAAGAGATATAGCAGTTGAGGGCTCGCGCTGCACACTTTGAGAAAGCGTGGGCTGATTCAAAAGTGAGGGCATCCAGGCTTGCTGGTGCTGACATGCAAGCCCGTGCATGTTGGCTCTCCAGGAGGAGCATGAGTGGCTGCGGCTACAGTCCGGGGAGGAGCTCGCGCGGATGGGGACTGAGTTAAGGTTGAGGTTTCTGTCATAGGAGGTTGGTCCTGCACTGGAAAGGAACTTCCAGGACGGCATCCGTCTCAGTTGGAGACTAGTCTCGTTGAAGGATCTGAACTTCGGCATCGGCATCCAGGATTCTCTGAACTTTAGTGGCCTGACATGTGCAGACCTGTTAGAGTATCTAGCTCAAGATCCTTCTGAGCCTAGAGGGGGTCGTTAGCTGTACCTTGCTGCCGTAGATTGCTGTAAAAAAGAGTTGTTAATGGCCATTATAATGCAATTTGATACTTAACTGTTCCATTTATTTTCTGTCACTAGTTGTATTTGAATCGTCTATTTTTTTCTCTTGCGCGTCTGTCTTGGAAGTCCCACCGCCAACATCCCTGGCGATTAGGGTTCCTATATTAAATGCGGGTGTGATAGCGGAGATTTGTTGAGGCAATAGTGACATGTAGTTTGACAAGACGTCATGATTGGCCGTTGTTTGGGATCCATGACGCTCCTGCTAAGCCATTGCGTGGCTTGGCCATTTATCGAAGGTGTCATTTGGGTTTTCCCGTGCGCTGGTTCCCTATTGTCTATTTAAACGGCATCTCAGCAAAATCCCTCCTTGTTTGTGCCTTTTCATGCCCCGACCCTTCCCAGAGTGAGAGAGAGAGATGGCTAAGAAGAGAGAATCTGCTTCCTCTTCGTGGGTTCCCAAGTTAGGCCGCCATAGGGTAGACAACACAGGTTCTCTAATGACAATGAGTGCCATCGCTGCTCTGATGGTAGACTACGGGATCCCCAATGATTGGGCCTATCATGCTCCTGGTTCCGCTGGTAGAGCTAATGCCCCTCCAGATGGCTTCATGACCCTTTACGAGCACCATCTGAGAGGGGGGTTTCGCTACCCCATGCCATGCACTCTGTACGCACTGGTCAAGGCATTGGGTGTTCCTGCGTTGAGGCTTCATCCCAACACCGTCCGTTACCTAGTTTTACTTTGTATCTTCTCCTGTCTTTACACCGGCATGTTCGATGCAAAGGCGGCGAGGGTGGTCTTTCGTTTTACAGAGTCGGAGGATTGGATCTCTATGTCTCCAAGGACCAGTTTCCATTTCCACAGGACCAATCCCGACTTGGTGAAAAACTGGAAGGTACGCTTTTTCTTCCTATAAGAGCTTTCTGATTCAAAGCTCTCGCGTGAGTGGGGTCCCATCTCAGAGTACTTTCATAGGAAGGCGTCCTCAGAGGACACTAATGATACGGAGGAGTTGGTCGCCACCATCAACTCCGAGATGGCGACAATCTCCGTCCAGGGCTACTACCTGATGCCCCTTATGTTCGAGGCCGCTAGGTGGGGTCTTTCGTCCGGCTGGCGCACCACTGGCCCCTCAAAGAAGAAGCCTGAGGATGTCGTGATCCCTGAGCCGTTAGGAGAAGATGCTGAGGAGAGTTGCTCGTTGTTGGAGATGTCTTCAGAAGAGGAAGAGGTTGAGATTCCATTGAAGAGGTTGAGGGAGGCCGGAGGTACCTCTAGCCAAAGGTCACAGAGGTTGGCCGGAGGGTCTACCTCACGAGCCCGGAGTTGACGTCAAACTTTGAACCACTGGGGGTAGCTGTCGAGCCCATTCTGATCCCCGTTGTAGCGTTGTTAGATTACGACATTCCTGTGGTGGAGCTTTATTTTGGTGATGGGTCTTCTGTGGGCTTCTTTGTTGATATGGAGCTATTAGAGGCGATCGTAGGGGGTACTTTAACAGAGGAGGGCAACGCGTTAGTTCTTGAGGAGCCAAAGGCAACGCGCTTGCTAGAGCCAGCACCAATTCTAGCGGGGTCTTTAGAGCTTGCTGGACCTCTTGCTCGGCCATTTTTGTAGGTTAGCACCCAGGGGGATCCCCCCGTGGGGATGGAGGTCAAAGTCGTGCGGGAAGCCAGCCCGCCAGGTGCAGAGTTGGCTTCGGAGATGGTTGTTGCAGTGATGGTTCAGGGGTCGGAGTCCCCAAGCATTCCTTCACCTCCCATGGCTTGAGATCATCCAAGCACCACAGAGGTCGCAGCTGAACATGGGGAGCCCCTAGGCTTATCCGCATTTGGAGACTTTGCTTATCGTCCGGACGTAACTTCCACTAAGGTATAGTCATCTTGAGTCGAGCATTCATCCGTAGTCTGGAGTTCTTAGAATTTCTGATCTTCTCCTCTCGCATGGAGGTTCCGGAGGAGGTCGACTCTCTTGACGACTTGGCATCTCAATTGCACGAGAACTTCTATCGCGGGCAGGAGATTGTCAGCGTATGAAAGTCAATGTTTCTCTCCTTCATGAGGAGAGCGAGCGGCTGCAGGGAGAGAATGGTCAAATGCAGGAAGAAATCAGGCGCCTGAAGGAGGACAGCGGCCAGCAAGCTCTAGATGTCGCACGTCAATGGCAGGTGGTCAAGCAGCCGAAGGAGATGGTCACTGCTCTTGAGGATGACAACTTCCACCTATCCAGAGATCTGAGGGCACGGCTCACTCTGCCGGAGGTGAACCTTGTTATGGAATCCAGGTTTTGGGACGACATCCACCTATGTCGCAGGATTGTCTCGCTGGTGCTTCCCGATGTTCTGGAAGGTGTCTTCCACCCAAGCAACTCCGGGGTCCTTGACAGGTCTCGCCTGAGGAATTTCCTTAAGGAGGCCAGTCCATCAGATTCTCAGGATTAGCTTTACTTGTTTATATTGCTTCCTTCCTTTTGTGCCACTTGTTGGCGCTTTGTACAGATGAATGAGAAGTAGCACCACTTTCTGTTGCGTTCAATGCCTTTAAGTGTAACTTAAGAGATAATATCTCGTGTTTAATGTTTAAATTTGTATAGCTATTGTCGACAAGGCCCCAATCTGGTGCCTTCTTGCGCTGTACTCGTCCTTCGTCAGAGGACGTTATTGCATCTTGCGCGTTCAATGGGAAGCTCAATCCAACAAAGTGGATGTCGTCGCAAGTCCTTTGGAGCCACACTAAGGGCCAACTTGGTTTTTAGGCCACAGCAGCCGAATTTCGAGTCTATGCCTTTTCGCATGCGGTACCTGTATTAGGTGACCCGCCCCCACTCAGAGCGTCGCTGCTATCCGGTGCACGGTCCTAGCTCACGACCATTGTAGACTGATGGTGCTCTCTTCTTCAGGAGAAGGTCGCTGCATGCCTACGATTTTTGCCCCCTAAGGTTTTGGTTGCCGTAAGTTGGGAAACTTCAAAAGCCCTTAGGCCTTTAGTTTTGACCGCTTGGGTCATTTGGTTCAGAACCATGGTTCTCTGGGCCACACAGGCCTTATAGCGCAGAGCAGTGATTCGGTGGCGACCGCTTTCAGGTCGTTCTACGCGAAGCCAAATTATCGGGCCGCTTGGGGCCCTTTCGACGTGGAGTTGACGTCCGAACGTGGCTGTTTTAGGGCCGCTCGACGCATGGTCAAGGCTCGGACAAGACTGCTAGTGGGCCACTTGGTGTGGGGCCAAGGTTTCGCTACCGCTTCAAGCCACTCGACATACGGTCGAGATTTTGAGGACGCCGCTCCCGGGTCGCTTGGCACAGTGCCAAAGCCTCATTTTACAAACTGACGATAGTCTTTCCGACATAGGGGCAGTTTAGGTTGTCTTATTTTTTGGAATGCCATGCATGCAAACACTCACATGAATGAAACACAAGCTAACAGGAACGACTAATTTTATTAAATGAAAACACAATGTATGTATAAACATTCCTAATGGTGTGTGTGTATGTCTTACCTGGGCCAACGCTGCGTCATCGGTAGTATTTTCTCAAGTTAGCGATGTTCCAAGTCCGAGAAACTAGTTTGCCGTTCTGGGCGCGTAACCTGTACACTCCACTCCAGAGGATCGCAAAGACGATGAACGGGCCCTCCTACCCAGGGGATAGTTCGTTCCTGCTTGCGGCTTTTCCCGCAACTTCTACACTCCGGAGGACCAAATCTCCAACCTCAAGCGGGTGTGCCTTTACCCGCTTGTTATAGTATCGTACGATACACTGCTGATAGGCTACGGTCCTTAGGCGGGCGACATCTCGATTTATCTAGATTGAAGTTTAAGTCCGGCCTTGTTTGAATCGTACGATTATCTAGACCAAAATTTTAACCGTATTTTAGTAGGTTGAGTCGTAGGTGAAGGTATTCACCCAACTTAGGGCCGTCTAGGTCATGTGATTTATACAATGATATGCAATCATTCATATAAATAACACAATAAATTAACGATTACTTTATTAATTGAATGTGGTTACCTAGCTAGGAATCGGAAAAGTATTGTGAGTCTCCCAATTAGTCTCTGAATTTTCTTTCACAGTTTGAGACGGACTAAAATCCATATTAACTTTTATCTTTTTGATGCATCCTTTAATGTTTAAATTAAAAATCTTTCTATATAAGAAAAAAATATAGAATAAAATAAATGTATTGATACAAGTAGAAAAAAATTGAGTATTTGATAAATAATAATACTATGTGAGGTACGCTCGTGGAAGTGAGCGACTTTTGAATTGTTATACCCTTAAGGTACGTTTGGTTGTTGAAATAGAATAAGGTGGGAATAGAATAGTTATTCCAGGGAATAGAAATGGATGAAATAGAGTTATAATTGTTATTCTTATATTTGGTTGTTGGAATAGAATAAGGTGGAAATTAGTATTCCATTGTTTGATTTGGAGAATAGTATGAGGAATAATATGGGAATAATGTGAGAATAATAATAATAATAATAATAATATAAAATAATAATAATATCTAATAATAATAATAATAATAATAATAATACAAAAGAATAATAATAATAATAATACCTAATAATAATAATAAAATTTTGAGTAAAAAATATATAATAATTAAAAAATATAAAATTTTTAATGTTTAATACATAGCAATATCATATATACTTTTAGGTCAATGACGGTCTCGAGTGAAGAATTTTTATTCATGCATATTTAATTTGAGGTAAGATAATTATTTAAATTCAAAGTGAAAAAATTATCGACTATAAGTCTCTCTGCACTTTCATGAACTATTTTCGTCATCTTCATTATAAATTTTACTTTCGTGGCTAATTTACCAATTTCAACGTAGGTAGTTATTTAATGACACATTGTAACAAGTCATGCAACGTCCGACTAAGATAAATATATATTAAACTGATATCATTGCCTAACACATAAGAGTATTATATGTGTAATGTCATAATATTTTTTTAAGATATTTTAATTATAATGAATTGATACGATTAATTTAAATAATTTAACTATAAAAAAAGTCATTTAAATCGAACATGGTATAGTTGATATGATTTATTTCAACATTTATCATCAATTAGCAAACACTCAACTAGATATAGGTGTTCTATTTTTTAGAGGACTAAAATGTATTATTTATATTAGTAGACCATCGTAACATTAATAATAATAATAATAATAATAACCACTTTTATGTCACTTGCATTCGGACTAATTTTTAAATGATCAAAATAAATTATAAAATAAAATTTTGACTGAATAAATTTGCAAGCATCAATTATTCTAAAATTGAATCCCCACTTAGAAAAAAATCTGCTTAGATATTGGTTTTACATTATTTTCACAACTAAGATGAATTATTTAAATTAGTAGAATTATAATGATAATAATAGCTATCATAATAATAATAAGGCAAAATGCATCATCTCTCTCCGTGGGTTAGGGGATATTATTAGATTATTTTTAATACAATAATAAAAATTTTAAATTTATATAATAATATTTAAATAAATATTTTTATTAAAAATATTTATAATA
>JAOVVI020011497.1:0-11714 GCA_028571085.2 Nepenthes alata | reverse complement strand
CCGTTAGCTCTCCAGTTGCGTAGATTCCTGCTATGGAGCCAATGGTGGATCTCGATCCTTAAGCAGCTGCTGCGGAGGCTGCAGTTGAGGAGCCTGCGGTCGCTATGGACGATACTGATGAGCTACTGGATAGCATTCTAGAGGAGGCTGCCACCAGCTCGGGTCAAGAGGATGTCGCTCCTGGTCCACCGCCGCCTGGGCCAAGTCTGGAGGATAGGCCCGTGAGGGAACTTTGGGATGTATGATTCCTGGTGATGGCTTCCGCGTACTTTCCCTTTTCCTGGATTTCTAAATTGTTCTTTGTTTGTCTCTTGTGCAGTCGAGGAAGCTGGCTTCTGCCATCATCAAGGTGGTGAAGCAGCATGATCGAGTGATCGCCGATAGGGAGGCGGAGATCGCCTGGCTGGATGCCAGGCTGGCTGCTTCGGGAGGGGAGCACTGGGAGGAGACTGTTGCCCTTGAGACTACCCTGGCGGGAGTGGAAACGAAGAACGCCAACTTGAAGGCCGAGGTTGCTCGCTTGAAGGGGAAGGACGATCGAGACAAAACGCGCATCAAATGACTTGCCGAGCAAGTAGCAACCTTAGAGAACGACCTGAGTCTCTGTATCCGTCCCCACGAGGTCGAGGGCATGATGCATGTGCGGCTGTTGGAGGGGGTCAACATTTGTCGGCGTATTGCGCGGTTGGTCGATCCCAACTTCCCCGTTGAGCTCCTCAGCCTAGCAAACCGTGTGGTGCAGCATAGAGACGGCCTCGTGGGGGAGCACCTTGACAGTCAGAGGCATCCGCCGCCCCCGTAGCCTTTTACATTGTACATTTTTGGGACCTCCTTTGTACTTATGTAATTTGTAACACATTCAAAAGTAATAAAATGGAAGCTCTTTCAACTTTGCATCCACTTGCTTTTACTGCCTTTTGTGCTTGCTTATTTGTTGCATTGGACGACCAACTTGGTTGGACGGCTGCCGTTGCTGTGTTGCCTAAGGAGTGGAGTCTTTAGGCTTTGCAAGATGTTGTGTTAATCAGCCTGGTAGCGCTGCCCAAGTGATGACTTGGACGGCCAACGTTGGAGAAGGATGTTTCTCCCTTCAACCGTCGTTGACTGATCACGCTACCTCCTCGTAGAAGAGGTCCTTGCGTGTGCTGCGTGAGCCCCTAAGATTTTGACCGTTATCGAACCACTTGGATGACCAAGGTTTGATACGACAGCTATTGGGCTACCTGGATGACTAGGATTTAATACGATCGTCAATGGGTCGCTCGGATGACCGAGGTTCATATTAGACCGCTTATGGGCCACCTCGATGACCAGGGTTTATACTATACCTCTTATAGGCCACCTAGATGACCAGGGTTTAAATACGATCACTAATGGGCCGCTCAGATGACCGAGGTTCATATTCGACCACTTGTGGGCCGCCTGGATGACGAGGGTTTATTAATGAGATGGTGAAGATCCTCCCGACTTATGGACAGTTTAGGTCGGGTAACCTGCAAAGAAAATATAATATGCATGTACATAGGAAGTATGCTAAGTAAACACTTATTTTTATAAATTTAAAACAAGCAAGTGAATGCACACAATAATGCAAATGCGTATCTGTGTCTTCTACTGGAAGTAGCATCTGAGGTGGATGGCGTTTCACGTTCGCGGAACCAGCTTCCCGTCCTAGCTTCGGAGCTTGTAGGCTCCGTTTTGTAGGACAGCGGAGACTATGAAAGGCCCTTCCCAATTATGGGAGAGCTTATTACGGCCGGCCAGCTTGCCTATGGCATCGACGCCTCGTAGGATTAGGTCTCCAACATCAAATCGTCGCGCCTTAACTTTTTTGTTGTAGTATCGGGCAATCCGATGTTGGTAGGCCATTGTCCGTACTCTGACGGCGTCGCGGGCTTCCTCTAACAAGTTTAGGTGCTCCCTAATTTTTTGGGAGTTAGCCAGTGGGTTGAAGGACTCCACCCTAAGACTTGGAAGCCCGATCTGTTACTGAATGGTGTCTCGCGTGTTAGTTCCTTTGCGGTTGTCCGATAAGACCAGAGAATGAAAGGGAGCTCGTCTGCCCAGGAGCCCCCTGCGTCCTCCAGCTTAGTTTTTAACCTGTGGAGTATCGTTTTGTTTGTAACCTCCACCTGTCCGTTCGCTTGGGGTATGCCACCAAAGTATGGACCAACTTGATGCCAAGGCTGGCGCAATACTTGGTGAAGCGTTTCCCCGAGAACTGGGTCCCATTGTCGGTTACAACGACCTCAAGGACGCGATATAACCGTCCGTCAACCACAAAATACCAAACAACCGTCTTCCTGACCCATTTAGCCTTCTCCGCATCCTCTGGCAATGATTCGTCCGCCGGATAACTAAGGTAGATCGTCATCCAATTTTCAGTTTGAAAATCTGCATTGCCTCTTGTTTCTCGATGCTGGGAGCGTTTAGGATCTCCCGCATGTCCCTCGAGTATTGTTCTGAATTTTCGGCTGCAGCGGCTCTGTCGAGCTGGTCCACCTTTCAGTTTTCAGTTCGGGAAACATGAACCATGGTTAGCTTGTCGAAACCCTGGTTGGCCTCCCTTGCCTTTGCCAATACTGGACCAGGTGAGGGTGGTTCGCCTCAAAGGCTCCGTTAACCTTGTTAATGATTATTTCGGAGTCGCTGTAAACTGCCAATCTCTTGACAGAGCATTCCTTGGCTAACCGTAGTCCGTCTAACAGAGCCTCGTACTCGGCAACGTTATTGGTTACCAGGAAATTGAGCCTTAGGAAATATTTCACCTCAAACTCGTCGGGGGTCGTAAGGACCACTCCAACGCCACTGCCTGTGTCCGTAGACAATCCGTCCACGTGGAGTATCCATTCCGGAACTCCGTCAAGCAGTTTCGCACTTTCTTTGGGTTGTTCCTCGAGGACTGTGATTGTAGTTTCGACAATAAAATCAGCCAGCGCCTGTGCCTTTACAGCATGCATGAGCTGGAATTCGATGTCGAGCTCGCCTAACTCGATAACCTATTTCACCAACCGTCCAGAAACGTCGGGTTTTTGGAGTATTCTTTTCAGAGGTTGGTCCGTGATGACCACTATTCGGTGGGCCTGAAAGTAGGGTCTTAACATTCGCACGGAGAATATTAGCGCCAAGGCTAATTTTTTTGTGCACGAGTAATGGGTCTCTGGGCCGGTCAACGTTTTACTCACGTAGTAGACCGGCCGTCGTTGAGCGTCAGAGTCCTAGCGTACGATGACAGAACTGAGGGACGCCTCCGACACCGCCCTTGTGTGACACTAACAACGGCGGGTTGGCCAGATACCGTTTCAGTTCATCAAAAGCAGTTTGACAGTCCGCCGTCGATTGAAACCCGTTAGATTTTATTCCTCTAAGGGCCTTGAAGAAGGGTTGGTACTTATCACCGGACTTCGTAAGAAAGCGGGATAGAGCTGACAGCCGTCCAGACAGTCGCTGGACGTCCTTCACGCTCTGTGGTGGAGCCATGTCGACGGGAGCCTTGATCTTCTCTGGTTTTGCCTCAATCCCTCGTTGAGAGACGATGAAATCCAGGAATTTTCCGGAGGCTACTCCGAAGGCACAATTAGCCGAGTTCAGCTTCATGTGATGCTTGCGGAGCACCTCGAACGACTCTGCCAGGCTGCGGATGTGGTCGCCGGTGACCTTGCTTTTAACGAGCATGTCGTCGATGTAGACCTCCATGCTGCGACCAATTTGTTTTTTTGAATATTTTATTGACCAGTCATTGGTAGGTCGCTCCGACATTTTTAAGGACGAAAGGCATTACTTTGTAGCAGTAGGTGTCCTGATCGGTCATGAACGAGGTGTGTTTCTCATCCTCCGGACTCATCCGGATCTGGTTATAGCCCGAATAGGCGTCCATGAAGCTTAGCAGCTCATGTCCAGCTGTTGAGTCAACCAATAGGTCAATCTTGGGTAAGGAAAAGCTCTCCTTCGGGCAGGCCTTGTTAACGTCGATAAAGTCGACGCACATCCGTCATTTCCCGTTGCTTTTCTTTACTAAGATGACATTAGACAGCCCGTCTGGGTAATAGACTTCTCTAATGAAGCCTGCGTCTAGCAGCTTCTTCACCTCCTCTCGGATGGCGATCAGCTTTTCAATGGAGTGATTTCTCCGCTTCTACCTGACAAATTTTTGGCCAAAGTCAAGCCCCAACTTGTAGACCTTCACCTCTGCTGGAATCCCAGGCATGTCTATCGGAGTCTATGCGAAGAGGTCAGCGTTCCGTCGTAGGAATGCGGTCAATTCGTCACGCAATGGTCCTTTGAGTAAGCCGCCGATCTGTACACACTTTTCTGGCTCCAGTGGGATTAGATCCGTGGCTTCACCAGACTGCACTTGCTGAAGGGTTGTCTCGTCTCGATAGTTGAGTTCTCTAACTGTTCTAGTGCTGCCACTAGGGGCAACCTGAGATATGTAACAGGTTCGTCCGGCAACCTGGTCGCCCACCACCTCCCCAACTCCGTAGGGCATTGGGAACTTCATTTTGAGGTGCAGAATCGATGTAACCGTCCCGAACGTTGTCAAGCAAGGTCTACCTAGTATGGAGTTATATACAGAGGGTAGGTCGACCACTAGGAAGGTGAGTGTTCGGCTTGCTATTTTCGGATACGTATCCAATGTGACCTCCAATTGGATAGTCCCTTGAACGGGCACATGCTTGTTGTCAAGGCCATATAATGGCCTTCGGCAGGTTTTAGTTGGTTCTTTTTTAAGCCTAGTTTAAAAAACGCATCCAAGTAAAGCAAATACTTAGAACTTCCATTATCGACGAACACTCGCTTCAACTGGTAGTCGACGCTACCATCCGAAACGAGTGTGGATACAACGAGGGGATCGGCATGGGGGGATATTACATGAGCTAAGTCATCATCATTGAAGCTAATGGTGTTGTCCACCGTTCGCTGCTTCTTCCTCCCAGTCTACTGTTCCTCGTCGCCAGCTGGATTTTTACCAGGTCGAGTGCTGACCATATTAACCACCCCTGCTACAACCCGGTCTCGGGGAAGAGACCGCTCCTGCCCCTCTCCGTCAGCCGCTCCAGAGCTTTGTCCAAAGCTCTTAAGAAACTTGGTGAGGTGGCCTCTGCGAATCAGCTCCTTGATCTCCCTCTGTAGCGTCTTGCAGTCCTCCGTTGCATGCCCAGCAGAGCGGTAGAAATCGCAGTACTTCGACTGGTTCCCAGAATCCTTCTTTAGTGATTTTGGCCACTTCAAAAACTTCTTCTTGCGGATCTGCATGAGAACGTTTGAGCGTGTATCTGTCAGAGGTGTGAAGTTGGTGGGCCCGTAGTCCCTACGCTCCGGTGGCCCAATCCTGTGCTGCTTTCGACGAGAGTGGTCACTGCCGCCATACTTCCTTTTTTCCTCTCCAGGGAACGATCGATGCTGATCTTCCCACTCTGGGCATTTCACCTTGTTGGTCTCCTCTGCTGCAGCGTATGCCCATGTGATGGACTCCACCTCCCGAAAAGTTTGGGGGTTCTTGTTGGCCAGGTGCTTAAAGAAGTCCTCGTAGGTCAGCGCGAAGATGAAACTGCCCAGTTTCATCTCCTCTGTGATCCGGGGAATTCTCCTTGCCTCCGCCATGAAACGGTCCAGGAATCACCGTGGGTTCTCTCCCGATTTCTGCTTGATGCGAGAGAGATGCCACGACTACTTCTCTTCCCGTCGGCTTGAGGCATACTGAGCCAGGAAGAGACCAGTGAGTTCACGAAAGCTGCTGATGGTGCCTGAAGAGAGGTGATGGAACCAGATTCGGGGATCTCCCTTCAGGGTGAGTGGAAAGTAGCGGCACATCGTTGAGTCTTCCAACTCTTGTAGACTCATATGGGTGCGAAAGTGATCTAGGTAGTCAACCGGATCACCGCTCTCATCGTATGAGTCGAGGAAAGGCATCTTGAACTTGGGGGACAATGGACAATTCAAGATCTCCGCTGTAAAAGGAGTTTGGTCCAAGTCGATGGCGTGCTCCTTGTCCTGGAACACGCGGTTCCAAATTTTGGCCATTCGCGGATTCATGTGAGTGGCGTTTATAGATCTCTTGGAGTTGAGGAAAGCCCTCAGCTCCGTCTTGTCTCTGAAGGGTTCAGTAGCCGGCTGGCTGCTGCCTCCAGCAAACCTGGCAGTCCTGGAGGCTCGCTCCTGGACTGCGTTCTCGTCTTCGACCCAAGAGTATCGAAAATTTCTTCTCTCCAAACTTTCTCGCGGAGTTGTGCTCCCGGAGCGCTCTTCAGGCCTGTTCTGGCCAGAAACGCGGGAGGAGGCTGGGACTGGATTGTTCCTAGATCTCTCAGGCCTTTTGACGGGCTTCTTTTTCCTCTGGCCACCCTTTTTGGTGGCCGGTGTAGGAACGGCTGCCAGAGGAGCCGCCTGCAGTCTCTGCTCGTTCTGAGAGCAGAGTAGTTGGAGCAAACGATTGTTGGCCTGTATTTGCTTCATCAGCTGTTGAAAATAGGGCACTGAAACTCCGCCCTTTGCCCCATTGACCATGGCACCAGCAGCGCGGTCCTGGTCGTGGTAAGTAACGTCTCTAGCGGGATCGCTAGCTTGGGCTCTCGTATTCACCATTGCGATCGAAACGGACGGTGAAAGAGAGCGTTGTTCGGAATAGTGGTTGGCTTTTGTAAGCCCTTCTCACAGTCGGCGCCAATGATGCGTACCTGGATCATTTAGATTCAAATTCGTTTGGATTGTTTGAACCGGCTCCGTTCACTGAGTTCGAACCCTGAACACCACTAAAACGAATTAGAGGTCAGTGTGTCAGCGGGATGTTATCCCACGGAAAACACTCAGACACTTAAGTCAGTAAAGCCTTTGAAATCAGGGAAGGTAAACCGAAAAGTGAGAGAAACTGATAGAGTTGATCGGTCGGGAGTGCTGACTTGTCGAGAGCGTGAGCGATCGCTTCCTACTCACATAGAGCGTGAGGAAACGATGTTCCAAAAGCGTGAAAGCTTCCGAAAACAACTCTCGGAAAGCTGATTCGACCTCTAGGAAGCAGGAGGCCTCTGGTGGGGTCAAGAGGATGAACGCCTAGAAGAGTGGAAGAGACGATAGGCCTCCGTCCAGTACTCTGTAAGCGTTCGTGGATGTTAGTTTTTTCTGCGAGAGCTTGTGTGTCTCAGTAAGATCGTGTAGGTCAGAAAGTGTCAGCAAGAACTTGTCTGTCGGAGCTTTTGCATGTCAGTCAGATCGCATAAGTCAGAACCTCCACCTGAATGAGAATTCTAGGATTTACTTAAAGATTTACAGGGTGATCTTCCTTGGTTGGAATGTGTGATCCCCTACGTTATTCTGGTCAGCCTTCCTTCCAGAGATGACGCCAGTTGCCAAACTGGCCAATATAGTTTTCTTCCACCGCGGTCAGCGACTTTTCAAATTGCACATCTTCATTCTGTGCATTTTACCGTTGGAGAGCCATAATTGGCATGAGATTTAAAAAATCTAGCGCCTTCCTTATGGAATGGACGCTGATTTTATCAACATCCATTTTGGGTACCGACTGGGATCGTGGAAGATGCTAGGAGAGCCGTAGATGGCCGTCTGATGAATCGTGGGCTCAAGTGGGCCAGACCCGTAAAAAACCTTTGTTAGGTCTACTGCTACAGTACATCTATTTAACGTTTGAGTTAACCGTCTGCACACAAGTTAGCCATCTGCTGAAGTTTAGTTGACCGTCTGGGGCCTTTCAGAGTTTGGGTTTACGTCTCCAGTTAGACCGTTCACGAGTTGACTATCTAACATGTCGTTTTGGGCATATGTTGACCTTGGCCCAGCCTATTTTCAGTATACCCATAAAAAATAATAGGATTCACAATATAAATTTTAAACATGTGGGTCATGTTATGCTATCAAAAATTTTAAATGGCTTTGTGTTGTTATTATTATTATTTTTTATCTTAGTTTGTTAATCATTATTTTAATATAACTTATCAAAAATATTATATTATAATTTATTTATATTTGTTGAATTATATACCACTTTTCCTAAAAAATTTTTTAGGCAAGGACAGAAGAAAGACTATAATTTTTCTTAATTAAATAAAAAGTAGTGTTAATTAATTAAAATAATAATAAATTTTGATTTTAATTAGCAAGTCTAGCATGCCATGCCTTCATTTTCAATATCAAAATGTTGATATTGTTCTTATCAGTGTTCGTGCATTTTAGCTTATTATTGTTCATGGGATGTTTGCAGCATTTGTGAGAACTGAAGCATGTTAGAAAATATACCATGAGGCTATTGGGGTTCGACGATCGGATCCACCCGTTTCAACAGCAGCGAAAAATTCAAACCATTACGTCATCATCTGCCACCATTTAGTATGAATAAGGAATAAAGGAGATGTACATCATTTTTTACATGAAAACCCCTTTCAACTAAGGAAAAAAAATCACGGGACACATAATCCACCAACAGATTCAACTATGTAAAATTGTTACACAAATCCAAAGACAGAGTATCTGCAACACACCCGAGAACGACTAAGATAAACCTCTGCAGAGTAAATAAGAAAATTATCCTTCTTCTCACTCTCTGTTTTCTTCTATTCTTTCTTTTACTGATAGTGCTCTCTACTCAAATATTTTACAAGTGTTTGTGAAATAGCAATTTTTATTTTACCCTCGCACACAGCGGCCCAGCGCACAGTGCCCTGGTGCCAAGCATCCCTAGTGATTCCACACACACTTGGTGTTTTCACACACGTCCTCCTGAAACTCTTGGTGTGCCTTTATAATGATCGGCTCCAAATCTCCATCTGCTGACCTGGCAAGATGATCTGTGAAGCCGCCCCTATCATTTCTATGCTTTCACCAGTTCCTAAGCTTCTTGCAGGACTATACCGTGCACGGCAGTTGCTTATACTCTGATCAGACAGCGCATGCTCTGAAAAGCCTACAAACCTTGTAGGTCAATTACCTACTCTAAAAAGGTCTGCCATCAACTCTGCAGCACAGATTCAGCCGGTCAACCTCTGCGTTGACTGGATTCTTCTCTTGGGCCGGCCAACCTCTGCGTTGACCGACATTCTAGGCAGGCAAAAGCAAACTGAGATTTCCATACCAGATTTCTATTCCTGCCAAACCGGCATTTTTGTCAAATTGGACACCGCACTGCATTCCACAACTTTGCACAAATTGGCAACGTGCTCCATTTCGCCAGAATGCTCAAATCGATAAAATGGCATATCAGGCAAAATACCATTTCGGGATTTTGCTCCAAACTGCCCATAATGAGCATTCCAAAAAAATGCCTATTCTGGCATTTTTCCTTCGTTCTGCCAAAATGCATTCCGAGCAAAATGGCCAGCCTTCCAATTTAGCCAATCCTAGCGCTTTGCTTCTTTGACCGGTCAATATACTGACTAGCCATTTGCCACACAACAAATCTGCGCCCCTTGGCCATCTATACTCCTTGGCCATCTACGCTAGTTAACCAGCACTTTGCCTCAAAGTTTCCGTGTGCGCTTTCAGCCATCTGCTTCCTTCGGTCGTCCTTCAGCTGGTCAACTCCATTGACAGAAATCCACAACCGGTTATTTGCCTTCCGTCGGTCAACCTCCATTGACCGGCCAGTGTTCTCCGGACTTACTCTCCGCCAAATGAAATCCGTCATTTACTCTCTGAAAATCTTCCAATGACAAACTAATTTGTTGGGTTACCCATACAAGAATGAGCAGACCCAACAGAGGCAGCATGCCCAGGAGCATCAATTTCTGCCAAAGCATGGACTCCTCGTCTTTCTGCATAACGGTAATGAAAAAAATTGATATCACTAAGAGTTATCAAAATGGCGAAAGGGCTATTTTCAATTGTCTACCTATTTATATCTTACCTGTATTCCTTTGCATAACCACCACTTTTGATTTTCTTTTTTTCCTTTTCACTTCACCATCTGTGATTTACAGAGATTTGAAATTAACAATTTTCCCATCCATGTTTCTCATACATATTTACAGAGAAATCTTTCACAGAAAATTGATGAAATTTACCCAAAAAATTGTAGCAGAAGTGGTAAACTGAAAGAAAATACAAATAATAGGTGGTAAGTGAAAGAAAAAAAATAAAAAGTGGTGGTTATGTGAATAACTATATATACATATATAGGTGGATTACTAAAAGAAAACATAGAATCATAGGATTAGCAGATGAAGCATTACTTGCCTAACAATTTCCGCAGCACCAGCAAAAGTGTATCGTTCTGATGCCGAGTATGCACCATTCCATAGTTTCGGATATGAAGGAATTTCCAAGGGGAAAGATTGTGTGTCTACAATATGCCAATGCAGCACATTCTGCAGCAGAAAACATAGGACATTTCAATCATCCAATCTCTTCACATATTTAAAAACTTGTGTTGCACACATCTGTGCCAATGTCAGTATCGATCAATACATTGGGATATATCACCAATACGGCGACACAATGGAATATTTTTCTAGTATTTGGAAATATCACATCTTCCATTATTTCAATCAAATGATTGTGCAGTGATAAAGAGTAAATACAGACCAGGAGAACAAACATCTGCTAAAGATTGTATACCCAGTTCAAGATTCTAAGCTTAATTGTCCTAAATCAATGGCGACCATAAACACTAAGAATAAATGTCACAATTTTTGCTATGCATTTCATACCAGCTTGGCATAAGTCATATAGAATCGATGACATTCTTTATCGTGGTTTGTGGCAGATAGTGACGAGATGTATCTGCACTAGCCAAGGTCAAGCATCAGAATAATAACAGAATACACAGAGGATGGATAATAGCATAGGATTGTGTTGTGGGTGATTCACTCCTATGTGAGTTCCACAACCGGCTGTGTATATTTTTGTATATGTACGCATTTGATCTCTATTTAGAGGAAGTTTCCAGAAGTTGACGTGTCAGGGGCATAAGGGCTGAAGCTCGAGCAGCAGAACCCAGTGCATGCAGCGTGGCACTCAAGCGGCAGAGACAGATCGTGCACGCTCGAGGCAGTACAAAAGGAAAGCACGGGAGCTGGGGAAAAGAATCACAAGCATTAGACACATCTTGGAAAGCAGCACATGAAAGAGAAAGTGTTAGGTTTTAGTCACTCCCTTATGGATAACTCAACAAACGGAAAGTCATCGGAATGATAATGCCCAAGCTGGTGTGAGGCAATTGCCGGAGTAGAATTGCCGGAGTAAAGACAATTCTGGAGTGGCTCTGGGAGCCGGAATGGATCTGGCCAGCCCTGCCAGAGAGAAAATGCTGGCCAAGGCTGGCCGGCCATCCAAGAAGAAATTTCCGGAGTGCTACCAAGGCCGGAGTGGTGCACAAGGCCAGAGTGGACCTCGGCCGGAGTGGCAAAATGCCAGAGTGGGCATTTGCCGCTAATACAGTGCAGGCAATTGACTTTTCAGAATTGGTAGATGACCTGGCAGAGTAGGTAGCTGACTTGTAGAGCATGCGCCGTTTGTGTAGAGCAGGAAGTCAACTTGCAGAGCACGCACCGTCTGTGGAAAAACGCAGGAACTAGTGAAAGCAGAAAATGACAGAGTTGATGGGACAAATCGTCTGCAAGATCAAGCTATCAAGCCACGTGAGTAGATAGAGTTTTGGCCTAAGTCATTATAAAGCGCACCAGGCGTTTCAGAAGACGGTGCGGTGGTGCGGTGGAATGGAGTAGAGATTGGGTGCAGAAGAGAGCTTTCTCCATCGTTCATCGTCC
>JAOVVI020011495.1:0-12624 GCA_028571085.2 Nepenthes alata | reverse complement strand
TTACATTAATAACATATACAATTACATCATTACATAATTATATTAAAAAGAACAGTGGCTAGACAATCAGCCAACTAGACGAGTTGATTTTTCGGCCAGTTCAAATTATACCGACTACGACGGAACATTGCTACGAGATTGAATTGTATATTGTATATAGACTGAGCATTGGAAAAGTTGGCCCTTCATTTCTTTAACGTGTCCACTTCGCATGCATTAATTTGAATCCATCAATAATGATGTAGGAGCCACATTGAAGCCGGGGAGGCGTGACAATCTTAGCAAAATTTATACATATTCTTAGATATCTAAACAACCTCATACATCCTCAATATATTATTAAATCACACTACGATCACTGATATTTTTAATTTTTTTATTATTTTGTTAATATATATAAATAAATAAATATTAAAAAAATTATAAAAATATTTACTATCTTAAAATTTTTCTAATCCATGTCATTTACAGGTCATATATAATATTTAGAATTTATCTCAATTTGATATTTTATTTATAATGAAGAAGTTTTCTTTAATATTATTATTTTTTTAATAATTTTACAAATAATTAATTGGCCGTGTGGTCTAAGCAGCTGAGTGGTTGTGGTCAACAACAGACCATACTCGACGAAGACAAATCGGTCCCCACTCCCCTCAACTTTCTCTCTCCTCCAACCTGGCAATCTTACTGTGTAATGCGTTTGTTGAGAGAAGGCTGAGAGTAAACTATTTCTGCCGATTTACTACGTCAGTCACTGCTTCTCCACACCTAATCAGAGAACAATCGACAATGAAGAAGGGAGGGAAAGTGAGCGTCTGCTAGCTCTCTTTTGCCTCTCCGCTGCTCCTACTTTATACCTGCAACTCGTCGCATTGCAAAAACCCTAACTTCGTCGCATCGGCGCTTCTCTCTCTTTCCTCGATCTTCTAAGTTCAGCGTTTGGTTTGGCGGTGTCCGATCTAGTTTCGGAGGCTCCAACTTCACCGGGCTGACTCAGCGTGTCACTCGCCGGAACGGAATGAACAGGTGTACGTTCTAGCTTTACGGGTTCTACAGAGTCGATGCGCGAGAATGTCCGTTTCGTTAGCGGCATTCGAGCGGCCGAAGCCTGGACCTACCAACACGGTACCTTACCTCTACTTTCTTTCTGTCTTGTGTCCGAAAGATTGACAGCTCAAAGAAAAAAAGGCTTTGACTCGTTTGTTTTTTGTATGTTAGCTTGTCATTGAAACGCATGGATACTGGAGTTATTAGAATGATAAAGAATAGAATCGACTATGATTTGTTAGAAAAATGAGGTCTCAAGATCTTACTTTGGGCGGCTTTAGAATGTGCTTAGTAAGACTACTTGCGGTGTTTGTATTGTATTATTCAATAAATTTAGTATCTATTTATGAACAAAGTTGATAATGGTGGTAATTGACGGCATCAGCAATTCCATTGTTGCGGAAAATGTAAATGATTCCATGTTTTTTGTGTACGTGTCATGCATTGATAGATCTGTATCCGCTACGCTGTTGAAACGTTCAAGCTTGTTCGTCTATTCGTAGCTGATGCATTGAGTTTTCCTATCCATCGATATATATATATATTGCATTGGTTCATCAATTGGCATCTTATTCAATATCTGGTGAAAATTCAGTCAGGGCTTAGTCTCTACTCCATTCCCTTTGATCAACTAGGGGACCTATTTTGGAAGGAGTCATTCATCTTACTTTTTCTGTTATTTTCTGAATTTTTTTCGGAGAACATGACTAATTAGTAAAAGTCCATAGTAGAATCTTCATCGTATCTTTGTAATTGTTCATTTGTAAGTCTTTAAGACTCAGGATTCTCTGTCCTCCTTTAACTACTAATACTTTATAAGAAGCTATCGTCTCATTCAACCGTTTGTTGATAGGGGGGTGTCTTTCCATCCAAGAGAGAAAGAGGGCATCCAAATTTCTCATCAAAATTATGCTGACTTTGTTATGCTTGACCTTGTCAATTGGGGTATTAAGTGGTTATAAAAAGGTCCACTGTAAAAACAATATGGTGGTAAAAAGGCTTAAAATTTCCATAGATGAATGTAACACAAAAACTTCAAATAACCCATCCAACGATATAAATAACTGAGTTTTGAGCTGGTACGGAATAGTGATGATAACAATTATCTACCTATTCAGGCATGTGTTATTATCATATTAGCATCAATAAAATAACGTATTTGTAAATTATTAGACCTTAAGTCCCACCGGATAGGGTTGGATATGTGAATCCATTTTCTCCATTCTACTGGCTCTGGTGTGACAAAGTAGATGCAACTTTGTATCATTTTTATCATATGACTCAAGCTTTTTTTGGACCCATTTCACTCTTTCCTTTTGCCTCTAACCTCAATCAAATCGCCATTTCCATTGGCACTTTGTTTGTTCTACATTTTAAGTACCGGAACATGATGGTAAAACAATATCAGGCAACTAATGTTTTTTCCTGGATTGATAATATCAGCAGATCATTAGAATATGAAAGATCTCTCTAGAAATTCAATACTTCTTAAAACTCGTGTTGGAAGGATTGTTAAACTTGAGGTGGGCATTGTCTGGTCGACTGCAGGCCACGTAGTGTACAAATGCACGTAGCCTACTCCACATCTCACTCCAAATCAGTTACAGAGAGTTGACTTTTGACAATATAACTTGGAAATGTATATGCTCAATTTATAATCGTTTTCGTTAATTTTCGTAAGAGGAATATGTGAGGGTGATCATCGACACTGGAATTCTTATGTATGCAATCACCTTCGTAATTTTTCTTTGTTGGGCATTAGTGTTGCTGAATGATTGTCAAGTAAAAATTGCCCACACTTTAGCAGGGTCTGTCAATGCAAAAATAACCATCTGAGTATTTGAGACTAGCTATTAGGTTTTAGTGGCAAAAAAATCAGGAGCATATAAACAATAAGAGGAACAAGTTTTCTTGGTTTCACAAAAAGGCCTATCCAAGGCTGAGACTACTGGAACGATTCAGTATAAGCACCAAAAGTTCAATGTTCAAGAGAAAACCTCTAAGCCCTATACAAACAACCATATTAAATCTCTTAGTATCATGTTTATTATCTAATACGAGAGACATTCATGTGGTTAAGTTTGGAATGGTGAGATTATTGGTTTGGATTTGCACCAAAATGACGGGTTGTGCAGATGCACACAAATTTTAAGCTGCATCACAGCTACTCTGTGGTTATTGATATTGGGTCCACATCAGAAAGCCTTTCCTTCTTGTCTATTTGTGGTGGAGTGCATTAATATTCTTTAGATTCTCTTCCTGATTAGGGGATTTCAGTGGGCTTTTTATTTTTAATTATCTGGAAATTGTCCTGAATCAAGTCAATTTAATTTAAATTTTCTACAATTATGCAAAAAGAAGACTTATTGGTCTTCTTTGTTGATGAGGAACTGTGATCCTTGCATATTTGGATTGAGGAGTACAAAAAATTGCTTATATGATATCAAATAATCCCAATTAAAGAATCAATGAAATCAACTATAGTTGATCTGTCGACTTTTGTGCAATAATGTTACTAATGCTCATATCTATGTAAAGATTGAACTCACTCGCCTGATAGGAATCTTGTTTTTATTCCCTAGCTAGCTTCCTGATTTGTCTTGTCTGGAAGTTACTGCGTTATTTGTTCCATTTTGGCTGACAGTTTAAATTGGTTTCATCAATTGCAGAATATCACATCCTTTTCCATTTGATGAGTAATTGAAAATATATTGAGATTATGCTGATGCACCATTAATTTTCACAATGGGATATGGCTTAGTGTATTTAGTTCTTGCTAATTTTAAACTGATAAAATGATAGCCAAATCTCAACTCGAAACATAATTGAGTTCTCCATAGCTGCCTTGGTTGCTTGCTTGCATGTGTGTTTATATGTTGGTCATGTCGAGTGTCTGCCTGTGTTTGGTTGTCTGCTTCTCTGAAACATTCATGGTTTAGTCTGTGCTTGAGTACATGTTCTTGCTGTCTGCTCAGCATGTGTGTCCACTTGTGTGCTTATGCATGTGCAGTCTGTGCATTTTTGTTTTCTATGTACTCATGTGGATGGGTTTTATCTATTTGAGTTTGCAAGAACTGATTGTGTTATTATTATATATTACACCTTTTGAACTCTTGAAAGATGGCCACATTAAAACTTGTGTATGCAACCTAAGTATGAGAGCGTTTCTGCATCTACATTTTCAAATTGATCCTCCCTCTAATGGATAATAAATCAAAAGATTGCTCACTTCATATTAATGCGGTGTAATTTTATGGTTTCCACAGTTCTATAGTTGTGAATATGGAAGCTCTAGCAATAGCTGTATTTAAGATCGGAGTAACAATGAAACATGTGCTTGCCTTCAGGCCCCTTTCCCATGCCAAGTTTGTAAATTAACTTTGTTCACCCTCTGGCTGGCAATTACTATTCATTGTCCTCATACACGTGTAATATCTTGACAGGTCTTTAAAAGTGGACCGCTATTCATTTCTTCGAAAGGTAAAGAAAACAATTTTGACTTCCCATTCTATTTATTCTCTTCTTCTCCGAGGACTTGCCCCACTGATATATTGTTGTGGGGGTGACTTATTATTCATAAGCAAATCACTTGTTTCCATTATAAGCCTGATTCATTGTTCCTCTGAAAGTGAATTGAAATTGGTTCCTGTCATTGTTTTTCTTAAGTTTCTTCTCCCTTTCAATATTTTCTTTGTTTTCTTGAAAATGGGCGATATGTAGATCTTGTTTCTGTTTCTTGGGTTAGTTTTCAACATGCTTTCTTTCCTTTTTGGTACTTGATTGTAAGCATCCATGCCTTGGACAAAACGAGCATTGTTTCTCTATTATATTGCATTGTTCTTTGAGGAATCAGATGAAAAATGAATAAATTAGGAGATGCATCATTCCTTGTGTCATCTATATACCACTGACCCATGGGGTACTCTGGATCCAATTTTGCTAGATTGTGATTGCATTTGACCCAATTGTATGACTAATATATTGTTAATGCTATATTTGCATGGAAAAATTGTTGAATTTTGGCAGGAATAGGTTGGAAGTATTGGAAGAAGCGTTGGTTTATTCTCACACGTACTTCTTTGGTATTCTTCAAGAATGATCCAGTAAGTCTAGGCAAGAGTTTTCTTAGTTTATTTTAGAAAAAAATGTGGTATTATCATCATCATCATCTCTCAGCACACCTTTTTATGGAGAAGAATCCTCTCAACCTTACAGTTTATTTTTGCACGAGTTTTCCTTGCTGGAAGACGGTTTTCTTACATAATCTTTGCTTTGGTGGAATGTATCACTTTTTTGTGAAATATAAGTCTGAGTTTTTCTCTTGTTGGGTGTAAAAGCATGTAGTGGCGAAAATACCTTAAAGATTGGCTAGTAAAGGGAAAAAACATTACTATGTAGTAATTACATTTAATCTCTAAGCACGACACTAAGACTCGATCCTTTTTAATTTTTATGATATTTAATAATAAAATATTTATATGGAGATATCTCAGTAGGTTCATAGTATTGACATTTTTCTGAAAATTCGGATTTTATTCCACATAGATTACGTTTAAGTGCTATGCTTTATCTCATACGAGATGATAACAGTATCTATCTGAAAGAGAAAAAAATGGCTAGGAGCGTGCAGACCATAGATTAGTATGATAGACAAATCAATAGGATGATGGAATTTCTTTGCCTTTCTTTTGTGTCCTCTCGTGTACCAAACATTGAGAAGTCTGTGGCATGAGACAAGTGACTAAGTAGCATTCACTCAAAATCATATTCAATACTCAGTGAAGTATTCATCAAATCATCAGTGGTGATTCATCAGTCCTGTTTGGTCACTTTAACATGTGTGAGGCTTATGGGACATATCACATATGGACTTGAGGGGGATGTTTACTCATCAAGCATCACTTGAAATAATGTTGACCAACCAACTAAATTGACCATTGAACAAGAAAATAGAAAAAAGTAAGAAATATGACAGCATGCTAAACTTTAGGCCGTCTTAGATATCTTTAAAATGCTAGTATTGCAAATGAAATCATTACATCTATATTTCTTATGCCAATGAAGCAATGAAACAATACCAATAGGATGGAGAACTAATAAGCTGATGATTTTATCATGTGACCTTTTGTCTCTTATGCCTGAGGTAATACTTTCATTTTGCTTTTTCTGCAGTGTCAGTTGGTCATTATGCTATAACTAGTCCTTTGACTAATCATTTGACTTTCATTGTGATATTTCTAATCCGTGTTCAATCTTAAAATATGCTACTGTTGACCTTTGTCACTTTTCAACTCCAACAGGCAACAAGTCTTCGAAAAAACTATTTTTTTTTTCTTTTTGCTTTTGTGGTGAGATGTTACAAACTACAACTAAGAACTGTCTTTGGTAAAATCTTAGCCTAGTTGGTTCTGCATTATTTTTAAACTCGTGATTTTTTGACATATTCCATGTATTGCTGAATTTGTTTGTATGACATTTTAAAAATGTTTGAAAGGATGCTTAAATTCTTCTAGTTGTAATGTAGTGCTCCCTTTCACAGAGAGGCGGGGAGGTTAATCTCACCTTGGGTGGCATTGACTTGAACAATTCTGGAAGGTATGTGCACTGTTATATGTTTTGTGGTGGTGTAATGCTTAATGTCACCCATCTAGAAGTGTTCTCTTGCAGTGTTGTTGTGAGAGAGGATAAAAAACTGTTAACTGTGCTGTTTCCGGATGGACATGATGGCCGAGCATTCACACTTAAGGTTCTACATCTCTGTTTTGTATTGGCTTCTTTTAGTAATGCAAGCTGTAGGTTAAATCTTCTCTAGAACATTATTCAAATATAATCCTTTTTGGTTATATATTTTTTGCCTTTTGAAATCTTCAGGCTGAAACAGCTGAGGATTTATATGAATGGAAGACAGCCCTAGAGGAAGCTCTTGCACAAGCACCCAGTGCTGCCCTTGTAATGGGACATAATGGCTTATTTCGGAATGAAACACATGATCCCATTGAAGGGTCATTTCATCAATGTCTGTGATTATTTCTATGGATTCATTCCCAATTGTTTTTTAGTGCTTCTTGATTCTATGGATTGTATTACTCCCTAATGGTTATTTGTTACATGCTGGATTCTGTTCACCCCCCCCCCCCAACAGGGAGGGACAAGCGCCCAGTCAAATCCTTGGTTGTTGGACGACCTATATTGCTTGCCTTGGAAGATATAGATGGTGGCCCGTCCTTTTTGGAGAAAGCTCTTAGATTTCTTGAGACTGTTGGTATGTCCTGATGAAGTTCTTGGCCTCTTCCCATGTATTGCTTTATAGTTGTCTACTAACTGCATGTTGAAGCCTGTTGATTCAGTGTATTGTCATTTTGCTGTTGGGAGTTGGCCTTAAGGGGAGAAAAGCCACTGGTATGTGGCTTACTAATTGTAATTTAATGGTTAGTCCACAATTCATAAATTAGTCACTGGGTGACCAGTTCATTCGTGATATTGCTTGATTTTTATTCAAAGAAAAAAGGGCTGATTGAAAGGGGTTTTGGAGTCTTGCCTAGTGAGATTTCATGAATATGAGCCATTCATCATGATTTTATGCTATTAGCAGGCTTCATCTAAGTGGACCGACAGTGTTAATTGTTTTGAATGCTTCCATTAAGGTTTCACCTTCTTATTAAATAGATAATATTTTCCCTAGTATATTAAATTACAACAATCTACTTTCCTAACTTATCTTTTAATTATAATTAATTAATCTTAATTACAATTAATAAGAATAATCTTAATAAAAAAATTATAGAAAATTTTGGTAGTAAATGCTGTTGACATTCCCTTGACCATCCCCGCTTAAATTGATGCTGGGCTGATCAAGATATATTAATTTATCAACCATGAATTGATATCTATGGCATAAGAGAGCTTTAATAAAAATATCCGCTATTTAAATATGGTTAGATATGTGAGAAAGTGTGATCACATTTTGGTCAAGTGTTGTACAGATATAGTGACAATTGATCTCAACATGCGTTGTGCATTCATGGAAGATTGGATTGGTGGCAATTTGAATAGTACTAGTGTTATCAGTATGAAGGGTAGTTGGATTAAATTGGGGAGTACTAAGTTCCTCTAATAAGCCCCATAACCAAACAATTAAGAGTAAGTGATGCGGATATCCAAACTATATCAAATTAAAAGATATTTACTTTGATTCCCTTCGATTTTATTTTATTTGAAAGATTACGATTTTATTTATTTTTATTATATTGTGATTTTATTTGATTCACTTAAGATATATTTTTTATTTTAGGAATTTAAATCATATTTAGTTAGTAAGTTATATTTCTTTCCAACTTAGTTTAGGATTCAGATTCTCTATATAGGGACCCTACTTCTAATGTTTAAGAGATCGATGAATGCTTGAGAAATTGAATACAATTATTATGATTTCCTTCTCTCTCTTTCTTGTCTCTATCCCTCTTATATCTATTTTTGTATCTACCTTTCTGATATCTGTTCTTATTTCAACCTCTCTGATTTCTGTTCTTATTTTTACCCCTCTTTTTCTCTTCCCTACCTTCCCCTCCCTACATCAGTAAGTTGAAAACATAGCAAGGTATTTTGACTCAATTGAAGATTTTGACCATTGAGCTTGCTTTTTACTCTTTCAAGAATTAATAACACTACCAATAAACATGCACCAACCAGTAATGAAATGACGAGTGTTAGTACAACCCGTCCAGTCAGCGTCCCTAAATCTTTTTAAGTGGAGGGAATTGTTAGTTGAAAAGAATAGCCCTCAATCCGAAGTATCCTTTAGGTAATTATCCGTTTTATTGCTATAAGATGAGTGTTGGGGTGCTTGTATAAATTGACTCACTTGTTGGACTGTGAAAGAAATATTAGGTTGAGTAATCATTTAGTAATTCAAACTTTTTACCAATTGCTAATGCACAGATGGATCAGATAATAAGTCTTATTCTTCCTCTCAGTGTTTAAATTAACCTCCATAGGGGTAAGAATGGAGTTTTTAGCTTAAAGACCGGTTAGTGTAATAAACTCCTATGTCTACTTATGTTGGTACAAAAGACTACTAGTGGGAGTATGTTGTTGCTCAACATTAATAAAATATTGTAGTAAACCAAGATCTTTCATTTAAAACGAAGTCTAGAGGTGATGTTGTAACTGCTCAATCAACTGAGAATCAGATCTAGTTATAACAATATCATTCACATAGACGAGAAGTATAACAATTCCAGTAGTGCTTTTGTGAATAAAAAATGAAAAATCAAATTGACTTTGATTGAAGTCAAATTAAGAAGAAATTTGCAAAATTTTTCAAATTAATCTTCTGATGCCTACATTAAACCATATAAAGAACGGTTTAACTTACTTTAGAGAAGTAATGAGTGAATATGTCAGGAGGTGGGGTCATGTAAACTTATTCCTCTAGATCCTTGTGTCAAAATGTATTTTTTACATTCATCTGTCAAAGTGTCCATCTTTTTGAAGTAGTATTGACCACGGTAGTATGCACAATAGTCATTTTGGCTACTAGCACAAAGGTTTTCTTATAATCAAGACCGTATTTCTAATGATTACTAAGTGCCACTGAGCAAGTTTTATATTTGTTAATAGAGCCATGAGGTTGTAGTTTAATTATATACCAACTTGTATCTGATTGGTTTGATTACAAAGGGATACAGTACAATATCCTAAGTATGATTGTGTCTTGAAGAGCCTAAAGCTCATATTGTACGGCTTGTTATCAGCACTTTTGAGTAGAGGCCTAAGAGTAAGATGAAGGTAAAAGAGTAGTATCTAAAGTTGCTTGGTGAGTTGTACGAGAGAAATTATATTTATCGAGAGGATGAGTAATCCAAGTGTACCATTGAGGTTGCATCATCGTGGAGTTAGATGTCAGTTTCGGATTGAGAAGAGGATGTGGATGACTTCTTTGATATACAAGGTTGAGTTTAAATTGGTGATTCGATCAAGGCTAGTTATCAAAAGTCGAAAGAATAATGGAAGTGGATTCGTGTATGATATGCGATTGGAAGTAAGATTAGTTTTTAAAAAAGTCAATATGGCGGGAAATACGAAATTTATTGGAATTGGCATCAAAACTAATGTACACTTTGTATTGTTATATCCAAGAATGTGTGTATTGCTATATTGGAATTGACACCGTGAAATATGAATGTGTGTATTGTTGCATCTAAGAAATGCACACTTAACTGCTTGAAGTGCAAGTTTGTGACATTCAACTAAAGTTAAGTGGACAAAATTGACACAACAAAACGTATATAGAGAATGATAGTTGGGAGAAATTCTAAACAAATGATAATACGGGGAATCATAATGCAAGATTTGTGAGGGTAAGCAATCGATCTAATACACAGCTGTAGATAAAACTTCTATTAAAAATTTAGGAAGTATAGATGATTTGATTAACACGGTACAAACAATATTCAATAGATAGTTTTTATGTCTAGTGTCTGTTTTGTTTGGAGTGTAAGGATAAGAACGTGATGTTTTAATATGTGTCAAAATTGTGTTTTGATATAAGTAACAAAGGTTTGGAATATAGAAAATACCTTATCTTTAGAGTGAATAAAATATTCCCAAATGAAGTGGTTATATTCATCAATGAACATCATAAAATAATTGTAGTGAGTATGAGAAATAACCGAATTCATACCTCATACATTGGTATGAACAATCTCAAAACTTATGGTCGCACGACTACCATATAAAGGAAAAGGTAGAGCTTTACTTTTACTAAATTTACAATAAATATATTCACTCAACGCTGAAAGATACGAATCTTTATTGCCTAAATGGTAAGTCTCATTAGATAAGTCAAAATGCTAGAATTAGGGTGTCCCAATCTTTTATGCCATAAATTTCTATTATTATTGACAGCAATACAAGCAAAAGAAATAAGAGTAAGAATAGGAAGTTGGAGAAGAAATAAATGTCATACTTTAGGCTCCTTCGCGATTACTTTCCCCAATGTTTGATCTTGACCAGGATAGTTATTACAATCAAAGTGAATTTTACAATTATTATCGAGCAATTATCGAAGGTAGATCCCACTATCCTGAGGTCAACACACTAGTTGAAGTAGAGTAACATTGGTGTGAAAGACTTGAGCCTGTCTATTTTGAGGTCGAATGCCACAATCTTTAATAATGTGACGTTCATTTTTACAATAATTGTAGAATTTTTTATTGCAATCCTTTTTAATATGCACATACTCCTTATAGCTATAATATTGGATTTGAGATTTAAATTTTTCTTACCTTTGAGCAGCATATGCCATGTTAACTAGCTTGGAAGGTGTCATATCTTGTGTTAAGCATTGTTCTTTTTGAAGAAATTCTTCTAAGCAGATATCAAGAGATGGAACAAGATTTAAATTAAGAAGAGTAGCTCGATTATGCTCAAATTTAGGACTCAGTTTCATCATAAACCAATCTCTTAGACTTTCTGTATGAACTTTTTGTAATGCCACAAGAGCTTCCTGAGGAACTTTAGAATGAACAATTCTAGTATGTTAAATCTATAGATTAAGGATTCTAGTATATAATTGTTCAACAGAAATATTACTTTGTCTGAAGTTAGTAATTTTTAATTCTAATTGAAATATTTGAGCATTATTTTCTTGAATATAGATGTGCTGGAAATAGTCCATTTCCTTAGCAATTGTGAAGTATTGAAAATTATTTACCATATGTGTTTTAATAGATCCTAACAACCATGACATAATACGAGCGTCCTTACACTCTCATTGATTAAGTTCCTTTATTTTGGTGGGGGCTGAAGGTGAGACATTTAAATAACTGTCAAGTTCTATTCCCTTTACGAATATTTAAAATTGAATCTATCAGGTAGAGTAATTTTTTTCATTAAAATGGATTATAGAATTTTCTCTCGACATAATGAAATTATAAGCTTGGGAAACGGACAAGTTCTATTTTGTCGTCCAATTCAATGTCGGATGAAAGCATAAAAGTCCAACCTTTAAAATACCCCACGTGATTTCACTTTGTTCATAGACTGCTACACAACTGTGATTTCACACATCCACGTTACTACAGAAAATTGAAAATTCCTCTGCAACTTCAAATCTAAAGTAGCCTGTGAAGACCGAAGAAGATGACAAAGAATCAAATCGAAAAAAGATATTACCTGTGAAGATTGAAGATGAAATCCCACGAGAATCCTTGTTATTTGAGATCTAAAGAGAATTTTATTGAAATCCCTGAGAATCGTAAAACGAAGTTAAGTCCTGAGAGGCCTTGAACCAGAACATGAGATATCACCTCTATTAATTCTACAATTGTGTTTTCTGGAATGAACATTTTCGTTAGTAGCCCAAATGAGATCAGGGAGCATGGTAGTGAATTGATATAGAAGTGGAGAGACAAAGAATAAGACAAACAAGATCGGTGACTACAACAGGACAACCAGACCAAGAGAAGCAATCGTGGAAGAAGCCAGCCATGCAACCCACAAATTTTCCAGGACTTAGAGAGCAAAATGACTTTGCTCGAAACCCTAGAAGGAATAAATCATGTGAAGAAGGAA
>JAOVVI020011494.1:0-12626 GCA_028571085.2 Nepenthes alata | reverse complement strand
TATTTAACATAACAAATTATTTTTTTCACTAACGAATTTAATATCACTGATGCATCACTGGGTCTGAGTTCTCGTGCGGATTAGAGAGCCTTCGAATTTCTCAATTGTGTTGGATCACAAACAAGTCCAATCTCCGCGTCTCTCAATCTAGGCCCTGCGCACCACAAATTACAAATAAGAGGTCAGAGGATAGCGAGAGGTTGTCCCATCGTAAACACTCCGGCGCTCAAGTTAGAAATCTTTCTTTGAAAATAAAAAAATACACGCGTGGAAATAAACGTGACGAAAATGCATAAATACTGGAATGCGGGGAGTGTGTAGGATACTCGAAGGAGGCTGATGCTCCCTTTAGTGTACTGTTAGGAGTGGCTCACTATCGTTATCGTATTGTGGCGGTGGTTCGAGGGAAGAGGGTTGATTCTTTCTTCTCGTTGCTTTGAGCGGTGGGTGCTAAGATCATGATTTCGATCTCACGTCATTGCTTAGGCCATTAGTGGAAGTGGGAATTCGGTTCATCTCTCAACTGATGGAGAGGGTATTTGTAGGCTCCTTTAGGGAGGCTTTTGGGAGTCGGGATCTCCGATAATAGGTTTGTTGAGATTCGTCGGCTACTAAGTGTTGGCAGTGGCCAATAGTGTCAGTTGTCACCTTGTGGAAGCGGGGAGACCGTTGTCGAGCGTAGCCAACGCAAACCTATTTGACTTCGTTTAGATTGGTTGAGCAGTTGTAGGGGCGACATGTGCTACGACTTATCAGTGTTGACCTTATATCCTATTGGCTAACATCCCCTGAGCCGGCACCTCATGCACCGGCAGTATGCGGTCACCTCTGTAGGGGTGTGAGCGACACTATTGGTTACGTATCAGAGGTGCCCAGTGGGCTTTACTTCTGAATCTGTTGGGATGCTGTCGCTAGATTGGGCCCCTCTACTGATCGGACCCGTTTTTTTTCAGTTGGACTTCATTGGTTTCGGCTCAGATCCATATTGGACCCATCAATCACAAACTACATAAAGTCAACCAAATTAGACAAATTCGCATATTAATAGTTTAGACTATTTGTTTCAATCGACAAATTTATTCAATCTAATAAAAATTTAAATTTTAATATTTAATATAGTTACAAATTATTCTTCAATCTGCACCAAATTTATCATTATTTAGCCTTAGTTCTAAGTAGAAAAGTATTTGATTAATTATCAACTCCCATGAGATATGCATCAATCTAAATATTAAAGTTTATGATGTTACCTCCCAACCCTATCTTACACATCATCTTCTTTTGTTTTCATCTGAATTTGGTAGGTTTTGTCAATAGTTGCCTCTCGCCACTTCTCTCTCTGCGGTGAAGCCACCAATGTGATAGAGATCAGCTGAGATAAGGTAGGGACGAGGTAAAAGGGAAATCATTTGCCCTGCTTGGCTAAGAGATGAATGAAAATTTTATTTTTGAATTATAATTAATTATTTTTTTAAAAAAAAAAGGATATTTAACAATTGTAAAGAAAAATAAAACAAATTATGAGAACATAACAAATTTAAAATAAAACCAATCACAACTTTTAGATAAAAAAATAGACAAATTTGATTAGTAAAAGAGAATTCCATTCTCTCTCGGCAAATGAGAGCCCCCAAATCCAAGTAAATGGATATAAAGATTAGGGTTTGCGGGCTCGCTTTATATTCGCTTGGCATGTCTGATTCAGTAGGTAATTGTCATGAAAGATGAGATCAGGTGAAAAGCTGAATAGACATAGCTGGTTGGAAGAAGTGCAGCCATGGCCTATAAAATATAGATTTCTGATGGATTTAAATCTGATGGGTACAGCCGTATATGGATTAATTCTAATGGCCCATTTAAGGAAGCTCATTGGATTTGGAGTTATTACGATTAACACGTGAAGAAAATTATTCCTAAAAAACGGTTGTGCACCAGAACGAACCGACAGTAACGGGTCAAACTGACTAGGATGGATCAAACTGACAAAAATGGATAAAGATAAGTACAACCGATCGAAGTTAGCGGACGTTACCTGAATAATCAAATAAAGAAGTTAGGAGAAGAAAAGACTTATAAAAGGAAATGTTGTTCCTTTCGAAGAGGAGGTTTTTTCGATCTTGAAAAAATAATATGATCAGAAATATTGTGATGTCTAAATTTAATATTTCTATAATTTAATGTTTGATTTATTCTTTCAAGGTCTTAGCATTGAATGATTTTATTCAGATCTTGAATCTTGAGTCGCATCAATTTTAAATTTTAATTATTTTTATTTTGTAATTATATTTACACAAAAAATATAAATATATAAAAATATATATGATATTTAGATTAAAATATTTTATTGATAATTTAAATAAAAATATTTATAAAAAATTATTTACTATATAAAAATATGATTTGTATTGATCATTGCCCTGCCTAATTTTAAAATTAATCTGTATTGATTTTTTTATTGTGTTTGCCCCGTATTATTTAAATATTTTTACCATATCTTATATAAATGTATAAATAATACTTAAATTGATGCCCTTATTTTTCAGTTATTTTATTGAAATCTAAAATATTTATCAACCGTTTTACCAAATCTGTATTAAAAACTTGTAGGTGACATTCCCAACGGATTGCAGTTGAATTGGGTAGTCGTTACCTTCTTCACCACCATTTTTGGTTGAGCTAACCCTAACCAAAGTCTTCCCATAAATACCTGATCTCCATTTTTTCTTTGCTTTTGGTAAACAGCAGAAGATCCCCTCCGTCTGCGTCGGAACTATTCGCCTCATGATGCGTACTAGCTTCTCTTCGACTTCCTAAACAGCCCCTGCGTCGTTCTTAATGTCAGGACTGAAAGCTCTGTGATTTCGTCAAATGGGAAGGTTATTTAGGTAACTATGAAAAAAAATCACCGCACTGCTCGTTCAAAAAGCAGCGGACGCAGTTTCAAAAATCTCTTCACCTCACGACTCCAACCACTGGGTGCGATAGAAAAAGTGGGGGAGAATTCCCTTTCATGATTGCGCATACCTTAGCTTTTGAAATCGAGACGTTCCACTGTGTCCGTCTAAGAACGTTGATCGGAGATGCTGGACGGATTGCTTGGGCGCGGAGCTCTGTACTCTAAATGGTCAGTGCTTAGACTCTCCCTCTGTCTCTATCTATATGTGCGTCCTCTAGATCTGGATGCGAGCGTTCTCTGGATTGTCATTGATCGGTTTTTTTTTTTGGAATTCAGTAAATCGCTAATTAAGGAAACGAGGATGCGGATCGATGTGATACGGAGAAAGCGAAATGCGACTCAGAAGTTTATGAAGAAAGATATTGCTGATCTACTTGCTAATGGCCTTGAAACCAATGCTTACGGCAGGGTAACTTATCTCCTTTTTCGCTCTAGATTAGTTTAAATTCATACTTTGCGAAACTTTGAAAAGTGTACTTTGGAAGGATAGTGCCAGTCTGTGCTGTGCTGTTTTCCTTTTGCGGACTGAAAAAAATCGTCGGGAGTAAAATTGAATTAGAAATTTTGAATTTGAGGTTATGTATTTTATGTTCCTGTTTGAGGTTTTATATTTTCTGGCAGTGATTGGGCGATGGTCTGTTCATAAAAGAACTTAATGTAGTCATTCAGCTAGATCGATCGTCCTTATTGTGTAAAATTATTGTAATTTCCATATTCTTTGCCACAGTCGCTCGTGAAACTGATCTGTTTTTTTAATCCATATGTAACCGTACTATTCCTGCAGCTCTTGATTCCCTGAACATTGTCATTGAGTAGTTTATATGGGTTGATTTAAGTAGGACTTAGAACTTTCGGCTTAACTAGGAACTGAAAAAGAGTGAGGAAGGGGTAAAAAGTTGGTTCGAAGGCTACATCAAATATAACTGAATTTGAGTAATTTCTTGTTTCTTGCACCTATCAGACCTAGCCCATGGTTGATACATTAGGTTTTCTTTTCATTCCCCAGGTAGGCTATTGTCCCAACAATCAAGCCCCTCTTGATCGTCTTGTAATTAGTACTATGCCCACTTGCAACCTTATAAACTGAACTTCTCACTTCTCCAAGCTGGGCAGGAATGCTACAATTGTCCCTACCAAACTCGTTCCAGCATCAGTTCTTTTTGGTGATTGACTTCCTCAACCTAAATTGTTGGGGACATTTTCATGAATATACAAATACGAATAAAACGATTCACCTGAACTATGTGTCTTGCTATCCATAAAATGGGGGACCTAAGCTGGATACCTAAGCCTAGGGGTTTAATTGGAAAACTTTCCAAAGATTCTATCCTGTTCAAACTCTCGTCAATTCGTGTTCAGTAGCTGAGGAAGAAGTAGCAACTGATCTACATGCGAGAATATGCTTTCAAATTCAGCTCGAGATATCACAATGTTGTTGTCATGCCTATGATATGCATAATCCCTATATATCATGCTTGTTCAATCATTATAAAAATGGTGGAAACAGATTATGTACATATTTTAAATGTTACTTCGAGACTCTGGAACTTCAGCTCTTCATCTTACCCCAAGTGACTCTTGACACTCAGACAAGGGTATGACAGTTGGACACTTCAAGTTAATGAAAAAATCCTTTAATTTTTTGGAAAATGTCCAAGTCTAACACCTTGAGATGTTGCAGAGTACGAGTATCGTAGGTTCTAAACAGTAGAATGTTCTGTTCTTGTTATACCATCCTTAATTGGTAAGCACCTAAGAGTTTATTGCTGATTGTACGACAGACTGAAGGACTTATAGTGGAGCTGATTCTCGCCTCATGCTATGACTTCATCGATTATATTTGTGAAATTATATTGAAGCATCTTTCAGTGATGCAAAAGCATAGGTATGAGTGGCCTTCCTGTGTGGTTGGAACTACTAATTTCCTCTGCTTCTTATATCTTGAGGCGATGTTTATTGCCAATTTATTTAAAAAAATTCATGAGCCTTATTTCACACAGATGCTACTAAGTTGCATGTAGTTCTGCATGGTGCATCCAACCAAAAAATAATTGAGTTCCTTAATTAACATTTGCGTTTGGTTTGTGGAAGTAGAGTCTTTACAGTAATGGATTTTTTGTTCTTTCTTATCCAAGACAACCCCACTCATTTCAATGTCATGTTCTGTTATGTTGCCATCATAAGCAACGGGCTATGATGTCAGGCCTGTAAGATTATCTTATTTGTTTGGTCATTTGCCTTACCTTTCACGTCTATATTTTCTTTTATCATAAGGTCTGTAGAGGACCTATATTTTATCCACACTTCAAGCCCAAAAGGAATTTGCATGAAAGGGGGTTGGAATACAAAAATCATTCTTAGACTTCACCAAACAATTTAAGCTTTTAGGTAATTGATTCCTTGACATTGGATGATAAAGTTCATGGGAATATATATTTTTTTGGGATAAAGATCTAGAAAAGTCTGACGTAAGTATTTGATGGAAATTTTCACATTATATTTTCTCTCTCTCACATGCTGGACGTTCTGTTTGGCTGCATCTCCAGTCATTCATTTATTCAGCACATCTACATACCATTCAGTTAGGAGAAGTAAAAAGGATCTATGACTTCTTCTCCCATTTAAGAACACACGTGTAGCATTGTGCTATATGTTTCTCTTGGGATTGAGGAGTATTCTGATTCACTTCTGAAGATCAAGAAGAAGTTAAATTTATGTCCACGTGAAAGTAAATGGTATTGTCCCAAGAATTCTTAGTGGTCAATATGAGAGCGCTGCAAGTGGATGTTTGTACCCTTCAAGAGTTTGAGAAATAGACTTGAAGGGTCACCTCTTTTTGTCAACCATACATATGTGCTCTAAAAATCCATATTTCAGTACGATTCATATACAGCCGGACATGGGTTTTGAGCTATAATATAATAATTCTTTGCTAATGTTTACAGGGAATGCCCTGAGGACTGCAGGGAGGCTGTGGCATCCCTCATGTATGCCGCAGCTAGATTTTCCGATTTGCCTGAACTCCGTGACCTAAGGAATATGTTTCAGGAAAGATATGGGAACTCTTTGGAATATAAGGTGAATCAAAAGGTACTCAATATGGACCTGACAAGAATTGTAGATGTTTGAATTCTATTGCAGATGCTTGAATTCTATGTGATGTTTTGCTCCTAACCAGTTTATGTGTTCATCATAGCTTGTTGAGAATATAGCTCCAAAGCCCCCTTCTATGGAGACAAAACTCCAGTTGTTGCAAGACATAGCATCTGAATTTTCGATAAAGTGGGACCCTAGGGGCTTTGAACAGAGAATGTTGAATTCTTCCTCTTCTGCTCAGGTATCCACTTGGCAATCAAACCCCAATGTTCGCCTTATAAAAAGAAAAACCTGCCTGCTTTAATTGCTGCTTGCATGTCAAACTGGGAGTTTTTAAGATCCCTTTTAACGCTATATGCATCCTAAATAACTAAAAGCATCTGATCTACCTTTTACTGCATTTGACAATTATACGGGAAAAAGTCATATACAGTAAATCCGATTTGTCATATGAGAGTTCTATTATTTTCTGAGTTTGATTTCTACTCCAGTTTTTGTGCTATTCTGCAGCTTCAACCCAGAATTCTATTACCCTTACATGCTGTTGGGAGTAATTTTGTAGCTCCTCCTGTCGAGGATATAGTGCAAAGGCCCGAAAAAAATCATTTTTTGTCAAAGGAAAGGAGTGATGCTACCAAACAAGATAAAGGAAGGGAATTCGTTCATGATAATGGACATCAAATTTGCACTGGAAGAGAGGGTCTTCTCCTGAGTTCTGATGAGATGAACCCTAAGATCTGTAAGGGGCAGGAAATAACCAGTAAATGCAGGCCAACTGGTTTCAGGGAAGAGATTTTCCAGAAAAGACAGGTTCATGACATATCAATCTCGAGCATCAGAGGCCCCATTGTTGATTCCTACGATTCCTTGAATCTCGAAAATACTAACAGAGGAACAGCTGTTGCTGGCAATCCATCCTCCGGAAAAATATCGGAACTTGTCAATAGCCCACACAAGCTGGATGACCGTAGGGACGAAATTGAGCTTAAAAGAGATTGCCAGAGTGCCTCATCTCAAGGAAAAGCAAAATCATTGCCGACGATGAGTAAAATGAATGTTCCATATGCCGGTAACAACAAATTTAGTGAAGACAGTATCCCAAATGCCTCTAGTGAAATGCATGGGGAGGAAGCTGATGCATCAAAGTCCAATTTCAGAAGTGCCATTCCTCCTCCTTATGTCAAACCAAGAAAGAGCAAGAACAAAGCCCATTTCAGAACAAATCATCGTGAAGTTGATAGTACTGGAAGCCATGGAGACACTTCAACATATCAGGATGGTAATAGATTAGAAAAACTTCAAACAAGGCCTGATCTTTCTAGCAATGAGAAGCAAAGTGTCTTTCCTGAGAGTGCGGAAGGCCATGGCAGATACACTGAAGAATACTACAAGGATGATAGCACTGTCAATCCCACACCGAGACGAAGATCATCGAGGAGGAAGCACCTGAAATCATCATCGGCGTATGAGTATAAAAGCAGTGAGGAGGAGACGAGGAGGGTTGTTGGGAGAATATCCAGTAGTAGGAGGAAAGGTGAATCAAGAAGGGGCCTGCAGATCTTGTTCGATGACGACAACAATGGGAGGGACGATGAAGAGGAGAGGATGATAGACAAACTACTGCTCCATTACAGTAAGAAGCCTTTAATTGTTGAGCCTGGAAATCCAAGGATCAAATGTAAAGCCGAGTCCACGGACTCGAGCATTATATCTTCCCTTAACGAAGCTCAAAATGGGACTAAAGCTGCAGCAGATTTTGAGCCTCAACCGTCTCGATCAATTTCTTTACCTCGTGAACAGGCTACTCCATTAGAGCCAAAGAAAGTATTTGCCCGGGCCTCATCCTTCCAGCAAGAGACATCAACCCATGCAAGGCATGTGCACCCGAAGCTTCCAGACTACGATGATTTAGCTGCTCGATTTGCAGCCTTGAGAAGAAATAAAGAGTAAGAGCGGACATTGAATATTACTAGTTGTCTTCACTGTGCATGTGGCATTCAGGATCCTTTCAATGCTGTGTGAGGATTGAGAAAATCGAGTCTCAGTCTTAGTAATGCATCTCTTTGGTTCTCCAATACTTGTTGATTGTACCCCGGATTCTAATTAGGAGGCATTATTCACCTAGCTGGGGCATATGTAAGGTAATATACGTATCATTACGGGTCACTCGTTTGATGTTGATTAAGAGACATGAGTCAGAATGCCACAATTTACAGGTTAAGACACAATGCCGGTGAACATTTTCCCTGGATCATACTGAATTTTATAAGTTCAATTAGCTGCTGTTTTTTTCGAAATAAGTTCTCCTTGATGGTTAGTGATGGCCACATGCTCTGTGAATTCATGTTGAAGTGAACCTAAAATAAGGCTTTAAAGTTCTATGGTTTTGATTAAATAGTAAAATTACAAGGTACGGATTAAAATTATAGAGATATAATCTGGACCCTTTAATTTAATTTAGGTCTAAGGTTTGCTTTGGAGTCCGTTTCCAACTCCCAATTATGTGATTTATTGTAAATAATTATTTTTCAAATATTTGATTGGTTATTAAATGATGGGTATTATCGTTAATAATATGTTCTGGTTAAAAAAGTTTTGACACTGAAGGTTTTAGAAAAATAATTGTAGGTGATGACTTTAGAGTTGGTTTGAATTTATAAAAGTATGAAGAAAATAAAATTAATAAAAAAATATTTTAAAACGTACTTTTTCTTATAATTTTTTATTAAAAATTATGTATATATATATATATATTTTTGAAACTCATTTATATTTAAACAAACCCTAGGTCACAACTACATACTCGACTGTCGGGGCTAAATTACGCGACAGAGAAAGCTCACGTTTCGATTTCCCCTCCCACCGCTATTAGCCAACAACGGTCGGAATTTGACTTTAAAGAAAATATATATTTTTTTATTTTTAAAATGTTAATATTTATTAAATATTTAAATTAATATTAACAATAAAAAATATTATTTTTTAAAATTCAAATCTTGCACATTTATATTTTTGCATTTTAAAATTTCTCCTATTTTACTATCTTGCAATTTTTCTCACAAAAGTCCATCCTTTCTTTCTGTACTACACAATAATATCCTCGCAAACCAACTGCGCTCGTTGAAGACCGAGAAATTCCAGACGTTGTGGCTGGCCGGAGATTCTTGCTTGTTTTAACCACTAGGATTTCTTCTTATTATTATTATTTTTATTTTAAATTACTTTTAAAATAAAAATATTATCGTAATTTCTACGTAATAAATTTATATTATTTTAATAATTAATAAAATATAAAATATAAAATTATTAACATTCAATAAGCTAAGCCACATTTTCTTAATAGAACTAGTAACTCAGTTGTTAAATATGATAAATGGCGTATATCATTGATAGCAGTACACGATCCAACTCTCTACCCACACTTTCAAACATCTTTCACGATCCCAACTGGCTTTCGAAATGGACATTAATAAAATTGGTGCCTTTCACATAATGAAGTCGCCATATTTTTTTAATTCCTTGTCAACTATGGCTCTCCAACGGTAATAAGCCCAGAATGAAGGTGACCGGCTTGAAAAGTTATTGGCCGCCTCAGAAGGAAATTACCTTGGTCAGCTTGGCAACTAACATCTGCTCCAGAAGGCAAGCCAGCCAAGAATCACAGAGTGGATCACTCCTTCCAAAAAAGGAAGATAGTCCTTTCAATCATAAATAAGCCCTTAAATTATCATTCAAGGCACGCTTTTAAAGACACTGAAAAAGGCATACGCTCTCAATTACTCTCTGAATTACGCTTCCAATTACGCTTTTAGACACCCTGACAGACGCGAACATTCTGAGAGACGACCTACTCGAGTACTCACCACAGAGACGATCTTTATCTCTCTCCTAAAACTCAATGAAAAAACCTAAGGCAAATAATGTGCTACTGACGGCCGTTCACTACCTTCCCACAGACAGCGCCAAAGATGCGTACCTAGATCTAAACTTTGAACGGATTAACCACAGCGTACCAGCCGACTGTCTTCTTGACCCGTTTGGCTTTCTCCAAATCCTCACGTAGTGATCCGTCCGCCAGGTAGTTAAGAAAATGTGTCATCTAGCTTTCTGTTTGAAAAATCTGCATGGGAGCAGATTTTTTGACGCTGGGAGCATTTAGGATCTCTCGCATGTCCCTCGAATACTGTTTTGGGTTCTCGACAGCAGCGACTTTGGCCAACTGGTCTGTCTTCTAGTTTTCAGTACGAGGAACGTGAACCAGGATTAGCTGATCAAAACTCTGAATAGCGTCCTTTACTTTTGCCAAGTACTTGGCTAAGAGAGAGTTATTTGCCTCGAAGCCTCCGTTAACCTGGTTAACGATGAGCTCAAAGTCGCTCTAAACCGCCATTCTCCTGGCGGAGCACTCTTTGGCCAATCTTAAGCCGACTAGCAGGGCTTCATACTCGGTAACATTATTCATTGCCGTAAAATTGAGTTTGAGTGAGTATTTCACCTCAAACCCGTCGGGAGTTGCAATGACAACTCCTGCGTCACTGCCCATATCCGAAACGATCCGTCTACGTGGAGTATCCATTCCGAAACTCCGACAAGCAGTTTCACATATTTTTTGGGTTGTTCCTCGAAGACTGGGGTTGTAGTCTCAACAATGAAGTAAGCCAGCGCCTGCGCCTTTACGGCAAGTCTGGGCTAAAATTCGATGTCGAACTGAATTCAACTAAAAAATCAGGATCAATCAACCGCACAACGTGCCGATCGATATTGATCCCCTCCAATAGCGGTGTGTGCATCATGCCCTCGACCTCGTGGGGACGGATCCAAAGGGTCAGATCATTCTCTAAGGCTGCAACTCGATCGGCAAGATGCCTTTTGCTCGCTTTATTTCAATCATCTTCTTCTTTCAATCGAGCGGCCTCACCTCTCAAGTTTGTGTTTTCCGTTTCTAGCCCCGCTATGACAGCCTCAAGGGCAGCCACCTCCTCATGGTGCTCCCCTCTTGAAGCAGCCAGCTTGGCCTCCAACCAGGCGATCTCCGCATCACTATCCGTAATTATATGGTCGCGTTGCTTCACCTCCCGGGAGAATACAGAGATCAGCTTCCTTGACTGCACGATACAAAAATAAAGTATCAGTCATAAATAGAAGAAAGAAAAAAGTGCATGAAGGCCATCGCATGGATCATACCTCATAAATTTTCCTTGAGGGCCTCTTGGGCCTGGACTCTAGACATGGCCTAGTTGGCGGTGGACCAGGTGGCGGTGGACCAGGGGCATCCTCTCGAGCCAAGCTCACCGCTGCCTCATCGAGAATGCGATCCAAGAACTCATCAGTTTCACCCACGGCAGCTGCAGCGGACTCCTCTTTTGCAGCCTCTGGAGCAGCTGCTGAGGAGTTGAGCTATACTGTTGGCTCCACAGCCAAGGTCCGCTTGGCCGCCGTCGGTTTACAAGCTGGCTCCTCCAAAGACTCCACCAGTACAACACCAGGAGCCACTTGCGGCGTAGGCTGTGCCAAGATGATTCCTCCTGACTCCACCAGCCAGTCTTCGTAGGTCTTCTCCATGCCCGAAGTGCTGTCAGGACTGCCGCAGATTCCAGCAGCGACATAATCAAGGCGAGACGACGACGATGAAGGCTTCTTCAATACCTTCTCAGGAAATGGGCCAATAAACCCCTCGGTCCGTGTGCCTCATACGGATGATCACGCCTTTGGAGTCCTCTGGATTCATCATCCGGACTGGCAACATGGGTTTGTGAACCAGGGAAGGCAGTCCCGAGTTCACCTTCTTGGTCTCCACTCGGGAAACCAGGAAGTCTTTCTTGAATTCGTCGGAATTCTAGTGGAGGTCTTAGTCAGCCATTCGTAGGCTGCCGACTCCGCCGAAGATGACTTCCCAAAATACTCCTCCGAAACTTGGCCCTAGTGGTTCGCAAGGGGCCAATCCGCCCCCACACTCACGAAGAAGAACTGGTCCTTCCAGTTCTTCAGCAAGTCGTGTATGGCTTTATTTATTTTTAGCCCAGTACGGGAGACGAATGATATCCACTCTCCCCCCTGGTTTATTTTAAATAAAGCCCTAACCCCCGACATCCTAAGCTTCTTGGCACGCTTTCGACAAAAAATGCACATATTATAGAGATACCTCACGGCATTGGCATGGAGCTGAGCGATGGGGATGCGAAAAGCGTGCAGAACAGACTATAGGTCTTCTGGTAATGGAAGACGAAGGCCACTCCTCAGGTGGCCCTCATAGACAATGATGTGCCCTTCCGGCGGAGCATAGGCCCTGTCGTTCTTGCCCGAAACTCTCAAAGCAATCTCCTTCAGAATATTAAACTCGACGCATAAAGCTTTGATGTCGTTTTCTCTCAAAATAAAGGCAAAATCGGTGATGGGGGCCATGGTTTCACAGAAAGCTAGGATTTCTGAAACGCTTCTATAGAGATGCTATGAGGAAGACAAAGGACTGGAGGCGTGAGTGATTTGAAAGTATGGAAAGTGTGAGGTTCCGGGTTTGAGAACCTGATATTAATGAGGTAATTAGGATGGTAATGATTTATACTAATCCTATGGA
>JAOVVI020011493.1:0-11060 GCA_028571085.2 Nepenthes alata | reverse complement strand
GGCATATTATTTAGTGGATATTATCCAGACTTATAATTTTATAATTTGTTTCTTACTTAATTTTTTTTTTTTAAAAAATTATCTAATTAAAATTGTATATATCTTATTATTTATAATTATTATTATCTTATTATATTATTATCGATTCATCTTCTTAAAATTTAAATAAGAGATTCAGAACCCAACATGCCGATCTCTCCTTTCACCAATTTTTCAGTTGCATCGTCAACTCTATTTTTACATTTTTTCGGAGGCACCGTCTGCAACGATCCCCGCCTCCAGCTCCACTGCCTCGTAGCTGTCGATCTGGAGCGGTGGTTTCATGGTCTGCCACGACGCCTCAAATCCAATGCAACCACTGCCAAATCAAAAGTATCCGTTGTAGCTCGGCCGGTCTTCTCTATTCCGAAACACCGTCGACACCCTCCATTGCTGTCGTCTCCTTTTTTTTCCCTCTTCACCTCCGTCGTCGGTTATGCCTCCTTCAGGCGAAATAACTTACAATAGAAAATAGGTAAAATCATGTTTATAATATGTTTTACTTAAAAATATATAATAAAGGAAAAATAAAGCAAATAGAAAATGATAAATAGATATATATAATATGAAATAAAAGAAAGTAGTTAAAATTATGGTAATTTTTTAGTAGCTTAGATTTATTAGTGTTAATTTTATCAAATACAAATAAGTAAATTTAACATCTGAAATTGTTATTTTATATTTGTTTTAATTTATTATATAAATAAATTACTTTTTCGTACATTATCTTTATTTTTACTTCTTGATGGGTATACTAAAAAATGGGCTCACCCAAGGTCAACTTAGACCCACACAGTCAACTCAAACGTTGACCGTCCAGGCGGCCAACTCACACCCAGACAGTCAACTCAAACGTTGACCGTCCGCGTACTATAGTATGGGCCCAACAGTGATTTCTTCTACAGCCATGGATTTGGCCCATTTGAGCCCACGACCTATCAGACGACCAGCAACGGCTCTCCAGGCATCTTTCACGATCCCAGCTTACACCCGAAATGGACATTGAAAAAATCTGGCGTCTTCCTTAAGTGAAGAGCGCCGATCATGTCTAATAATAAAATATAAAAATAAAAAATTTTAATTCTATTTTCATCTTATTTTATTCCTTAGAAATAAATATTTCACTTTCACTTTATTCTGTTATAGTAATTAAATGTACCGTTATAATTGTATTCAATTGAACTCATGTATCAATCTATATTAATATCTTATTTCTATTTTAGGAAAATAAAAGGTTTTTGAGATCCTTTTTTATTATGGCAAATTAAAAAAAAGGAAGCTTAAAACTAGATATAATATAAAAAAATGAAAATAAATACAAACTAGGCTTTGTCAAACAAGTCAAAAATGTAAAAATGCCAAAAATATTTGCCAAACACAAAATTTTGATTTTTTTTTTGTATATATATATTTTTACCTTCATTTATTTAATAAAAAATGAAAACCTCTTAGCCCAACTTTTATAATATTTACCGTAATTAATATTTTAAAGAAAATATTAACAAAAAAATTTTAAAATAAATATAAAAATATTTTTATTTAGTGACACAGAATATGTATATAAAGTAAAAAAATTAAAATAAATTTCTACTTTATTTTCTTATAATTTTAGAACTTTTTGATATCACACAGTAGTATATGACTAATGTCATTAATTTGTCTTTAAAATATTATGGTTTGAATTTAATTTTAAAATTAAATAAAAAATAAAAAAATTATAACAAAATCTAAAAAGTTGATAGCATTGGCTTTGTAATTACCAAATATATTTCAAGTTCCCGCAATGCCAGCCAAATAGCCGTTAGAATTTCGGATGCCGCCAAACATACCCTTCCACCCTCTGGCCGTACACCGCGTTTTATGAGGGTATAATGGACTTAACACCATTGCATAACATGTACGCTGATACGATTATATATAGGAGTATCTTCCGGCCTTGTATATCTTCAAAGCAGAGGAAGAAGCTCACCGGTGGCGATTGATTTAGGAAAAACCCTTGGAATTCATCTAGGGTTTATTGCTCTCTTGAGATATGTCCGAAAAGTTTGCAGAAACTGAAGAGTTACCGAAAGAGAAAGAGCAAAGGGATTATATAGGAGTGTAGCCGATGATAGAATTGCCGTGAGCGGCGAGAGTACGGGCGTCATCTTCAATGTGAGAAGTGGTAAGGTTTCAGATTTTCAATTTTCGATTTTTTGGGTTAATCTTCCTAACATCAGACCGAACACAACAGCCTTCTTCCCATGACTTCCCTCTCATATTTTCTCTGTACTCTGGGAAGTAAGACTCGAAGGGTGAAATGAACAACCTAGTAGAGGACTTGACTGTTGCTGATGCAGTTGAGTATGCCAAACAAGCATTCCATAAATTCATCAACAAATCAAATAGGGCCAAGAAAAATGGTGCCCATGAAGATACTATTGTTACTCTTCGAAGATGAAACCAATGCTGCTGCTAGTAGTACGGATACTCGTAGATCTTTTACGCGTAAGTTCTTTGCTTGTTTAGCATGCAATAACAGCTAAAAAGAAAATATAAATACCTTTTTTTTCTTAATTTTAATGGTTATTTTTTATTTTTTAAACTTCTATTGTAAAATAATAAGTTTTCTTAATTTTGTATAAGAAAATATTTTATGTCAATTTGACAATATTTTGAATTATATGGTAGTATACATTGGGTTGAGGAGGCTACCTGGTGGGGTAATACCCCCAGGAATCTAGGACCGATCGGATGAAAAATAACAAGCCTACTTTATACTTTTTAGAAAAATTTTAAAATAAGGTAATAGTTATATTTTTGAGTATTTTTTTAGTGTGGCTATTTTAATACCTTATTTTTAAAAAAATAAAAAAATAAAAAATTTATTTTATAATTTTTAGATATATAAAACAAGGATTTCTAAATTGTGATGATTTAACAACGAGGAGGACGAGATTGCCCCCCTCAATCCATGTACATCTAATATAAAAAACTCAAAATGTCAAAAAACAAGTTAAGTAAATGTTTACATGGGTTTTTTTTTAAAAAAAAAAACTTGTCTGAGATGTAAAAATATATATTTGAATGTATCGATTTCTTTTATAGAATAAGATTATAAAAATAAAAGTTAGACAGTAAGATATAAACAATTGATTTTTAAATTATATTGAAATAGCTCAAAAGTTGAGAATAAAATTGGCATTTTTCCCATCAATTATGTAAGATGTGGCAAATGTATTTATGCTTATTGGAATTGAAGATTATTTATTGATTTATACCTGAATAATGTATTCATGCTATTGTAATGTATCTTATTCATCATTAATTTACTGTGGATTCTTTTATAAAATCCCACTATTATAATTATATATGTTGATCTTTTAACTTTACTCATAGAATTAGAAGGAAAAATATTTACTAAATATGTCCATATGCATAGCAAAAAGAATTAAATTCGCTACCATAGATCAAATATAATGGCCTCAATTATTCTTATCAACGGTACTAATACGTGTATAAGAAAATTAACTTTGATGGGTAGGCCTATAACCGGTAGGCCCAATAAAAAAAGCGGCCCAAAATTTAAAAAAATTCAGACGCACGTTAAACGATCAATGCGCTAACTAAAACTTATTCACCTTTTTTTTTCTCTAAAGCATAGCAATATGCTTTACCTAGAAATGGAAAACTTATTATCTTAAACATGGAGCAGCTTTTGATAATATTGTTCATAAGCATTGAAGCTTATGTGAAAAATGATCTGTTTATATAATTAAAATTTATGATCTTTTATTATAATATAATAATTTTATTATCATAAGTAAACTTATCCTATCAAAAGTCAAAATGAATAAAATGATAAAAAATTAAAACAGATTTATAGAACCTTAAAGCATAGAAGTTGAAACATATAGCATGAGTGACCCACATTTTTAATTAATCTTTCAACAAATATTTTCTCCTGATATAATATTAGTAAGCTGACCATTTAATACATGATAAAGTATTCTAACACACAGATTCCCATGTTATATATCTTGAAAGAATCATATGCATGTGATTTTATTTTCTTATATTAAAGGGATTATTTTCGTGATCTAAACTTATCACATGCAAATTATAATGAATTAACGTTACCATGATCACTTACAAGACTTAATAATTCAAAAAATGATGAGTAAAAAACTTATAAAAAATAATCATGATGTTCAGATACAAAGTAAAAAATTAAAAGCAATAATTGTTTTTTTATGTAAAAAAATTGTATTCATATGAATCATCTGCTCTTACACATCTAAAGAAATTTTTGGTTAGACCCAAATCTATTCTCTGTTTAATTAGTTTATTCTCCTCTTTGATTTTCCCTCCCAAAGGAAAATGTGGCATGTCAAGGGTGATTCTTTGCTATTCTTTGACTTAGATAAATCTTATAATTTTAATATTTGATGAGATTTATAATATAAATTTAAAAAATATGGATTATTTTGTTGTAGATGATCCTTATTCTATGCTTAAATCCAACAAAATTGGGATATATTCCTAATCCTCTTACAAATATATTACGAGACCTTATTAGTTAAACTATTTGATGCAAGCTGATAAAATATTATACTAAAATAACATACATTTTATTTGCAAATTTTATAATTAAATTTGTGGTTATACATTCTATAAATACAAAAGAAAAATAATTTTCCTTCTTTTTTATAAATATTTGTGAAGGTTAGATCTGATTTTTTTAAAAAGGAAGCAAAATCAGAACTTATAATTGAGTTTAATTTAACATATGTCCCAATGCACATCAATATTTTATATTTATTTTAGAAAAATAAAAGTTTTGAGAGATCACTTTTTATCATGATAAATTTTAAAACAATAAGCTTAAAAATAGATAAAATGTAAAATTAAAAATTAAAAACAAACTAGGCTTTGTCGAATTAGTCAAAAATGTTAAAATACCGAAAATATTTGCCAAACAAGGAATTTTTATTTTTTTAGTATATATATATATATATTTATCTTCATTTATTTAATAAAAAATGAAAACTACTGAGCCCAACTTTTGTAATATTTATGATAATTAATATTTTAAAGTAAATAATGACATAAAAAATTTAAAATAAAATATAAAAATATTATTATTTAGTGACACAGAATATGCATATAATGTAAAAAAACTAAAATAGATATCTGCTTTATTTTCTTATAATTTTAGAATTTTTTGAAATAAAATAGAAAATAAAAAATTATAACAAAATCTAAAAAGTTGAGCTTTGTAATTACCACATATATTTCAAGTTCCCGCAACGCCAGCCAAATAGCCGTTGGAAATTCGGATGCCGCCAAACAGGCCCTTCCACCCTCCGGCCGTACACCGCGTTTTATGAGGGTATAATGGACTTAACACCGTTGCTTAACATCTACGCTAATACGATTATATATTGGAGTATTTTCCCCCCTTCTACATCTTCAAAGCAGACGAAGAAACTCGTCAGTGGCGACAGGCTTAGGCAAAACTCCTGGAATTCATCTAGGATTTATTACTCTCAGGAGATATACCCGAAAAGTTCGTAAAAATTGGAGAGTCACTGAGGAAGAGAGGGCAAGAGGAATATATACGAGCGTAGCCAATGTTAGAATTGCTGTGAGCAGCGATAGTTCGGGCGTCATCTTCAATTTGAGAAGTGTTAAGGTTTTACATTTTCGATTATTTGAATTAATCTTCCAACATTAGACTGAATCCAACAGTCCCTCTCCCATGACTTCCCTCTCATATTTTGTCTTTACTCTGGGAAGTAAGGCTCGAAGGGTGAAATGAACAGTTTCGAAAAACCCTAATTGATTTCTTTTTAAAACCAACGCCGAGCGTCCACAAGTTTGGCAAGAATGGAGGAATCCTTTTGAAGTGTACTTATGTAGTTACACACGCAGAAAGCGAGATGGTCCAGCCCCAATCGCCGTTTCGATGCCAGTTCCTCAGACTCTCCCTTCGACGCTGAATTAATTCATTTCTACCGGCAGGCTTTTCAGAAATTTATTCGTCTATTCCGTGAGCATCAAACGCATGCTCTTCGTGGATTGGCTCCACCCTGGGCATCGACCTATTGCAAAACTCACTCACTGTACTCTTTTCTATAAATTCTGAAACTTTGGCTGATCTAATTCAAAATTTTATCGTTGCGGAGTTTATATTATCCCTTTATCATTCGTTCGCCGTTTGAGTATCTTAATTGGCAGAGCATTAGAGCAAAGATTTTTAACCAACGGACCAGTGGACTCTAAGACGCATAGTCCAAACTCGGAAGCCAAGGTTTTAATCTCTCTCTCTGTTCCAACACCTTGTATTCATTTGAATTTTGACAGTAATTCGATTGTCTTATGTCATTAAATGGAGGAAGCACAGGGGAGGCTCCACAGTGCTTGGGTTCGAGATCGTTCTTTGCTACCCATTTTCTCTTTCTAGCTTGGCCCCTGTTCTGGAATGCTCTTCATTACTCGGTACACATCTTTATTTACTATATATGTGGTATACACTCATACATATACATACATTGCATACATATACATATATGTTTTGTTCTTAGCTTTAGCTTTCAGTGGTTTCACCAAATGGACACGCCCCATTGATTTTTGCAAATTGTGAAAATAGGCAAGATTGATTTATAAAATAGTTATTATGCCGATAAATAGTTGTTTGCTCGGTTATATTTCGAAGATCATGTTTTGATGATAACCTTTTGTTTTAACGATTATGTCAAGGAATTTTAATGTTAATCGACTCTACTTAGTTCTAATTAGTGATTTTTTTCAATATTGATGATTGATGTTGATGGTGTTATTACTTGAATAAAAAAAATTCTTGGTCTTGTTATTTTAAGATAGATAATAGTCTTTCTCTGAATTTTTTCTAATTGAGGCCATCATGTGAATTTCGGGTCATTTAATCTGCACAATAGATCCAATATCTGAAATTATACATGAACTCAACTTTTCAAATTGTATGTTTAATTAGCTTTTTCTCTCCAATTTGAGTTGAATGGTTGTCTTCTTTATTGCTTACATTTCTACTACCAAATGCAAAATAGTTGCTATTATCATGCATCAAATTACGTTTAAGACGTCATATTTGTGAATGATTCACATTCAGTTGATCAGCGGATCTATAGACTATCAAAGTACCACACTTAACTGTTTTCCCTTAACTACAATTGTTTTTTTTATCATGTTACAGTTGGTTGACTACAGTTTTAGCAAAATAAAGTAGAAAAGTAACATGAGTATTATGAAATGTGTTGTAGTTGATTGAATTTTGTTGAAATGCTCAGGAAGCCTATGGAGATTGTTTTGATATTGTTGAAGTGATTCTCCTGCATTGCCATTTGTTTTGATTCCATTTTTTTTGAATTTGATAACTTTCTTTTTTGTAGGTATTGCTAATCTTTCTCGGTCACGGCTGGTGGATTTGATTATTAGTCCTCGAGAATGGCCTAAAAGATTGATTAAATTGAAACTGCTTCCATTTGTTCTTCTGCATGTTGATATTAATATGCGCAACTCATTCAATATTACTTAGTTGGATTTTGGTATTTTGAATATTTCTTCTCATATTGTAACACTACGAAAAATTTTACTTTTAGCGATAACAAATTAGTGATAAAAATTAAATAGTCACTATTAAGTATAAATATGTATATTTTAATGACAAATTTAAAAATATGTCATTAATCATTAAATAAGTATGCTACTATTTAAACTTTATAATAGGAGGCGTGCTACCAAATAACCCTCACACAGTTTCTCTCCCACCTCTCCTCTCGAAGTTCTCCCTCCGCTACTCTAACCTCTTACGCATATCTCCCTCACCATGGCCAACAGCAGTTCTTCCATATCGGCCAATTTTTTGGCCAAAACAAACTTCTTGCCAAATTTGTCATCCATAATTTCTGTATGTTCGGCACTTCTCATCCTTTTGTGACACTCATTCGAACGGCATTGGCAGAGAGAGGGAGAGAAGCAAGAGAGCGATGACAGAAGAGAGAGCAAAGAAATCAAAGGGGAGAAATAGCGGACGGGAGTGTTGTGGTGCTCTGTTCTTGCTATGATTGTTGTGTGATGTGTTGCATTTTGTCGAAGAGGAAAAATTAGGCAAGTAGACTCCTAATCTGCTCAATGTTTCATTCTCTTGCAAATATTGCAAATATTTTCATCATCTGGTAAATATTTGGCTTGATTTCATGATTTTATCATATGCAATTTGTTCACTATTCCATGAAAATAGAGTATCTGGGTCTTGGTGTTGAGTTCAGATTTAAGACACTATTAATTGGTTATTTGTTTGAATGCAGTAGAAATTGGTAGTTTGCACTTTAGATAACTTGCGTTGAGGAAATTGAGATGTGTAAGTCTCGTGAATAGTTGTGAGACAATAATTGAGAGGGAAACCAACAGTATCAGTCAACAAAATTATGATGAAATTGAGTGATATTTTTGACATTTCTAGTATGCTAAATTTTTCATATAAATCTAGTAGTGTGGTTTGTTGATAAATTGAATATCTAAAAATTCCTAAGCTTAAATTTACAATGATAAAAAAAATGAAAGTTCCTCAAATTGACAAGCGATAAAATGGTGGCTACTATTGACACTGTGAAGAAGATGGGGTGAGGTAATCGTTGGATTAAAATTTGCAGCCCATGATTTGAGATTTATTATATATAGGATATTATATTCTTAAATAGATGAAGTTAACAGTATTGTAATGAAAAATTAGTGACTAATATATTTGTATGGTTTGCTTAAGAGATACAAACACATGCTTTTTTATTAGAGGAGGGTGATTAGCTGCTTGAATTCTTCTTGTGTCAGATTAACTTTTCCTCTAGAAATTTCTTCCCTTCTATTGTTGACACACTTAGCAAAACTTGTCGAAATTTTGATTCTTTCACTTGTTTGTGTCCAGGAGGTTAACCAATGAGTTTGTAACACTTTTTAGCAATGTGACTTGCCGTATTACAATGAGAACAAAAAGGGGATTAGGCATTCCCAATTTTTATTAAGATTTTAAAGGTATGTCCCATAATTTTACTATGAGTGTAGTAGGACCTGAATTGCTTGAAGTTAATGGAGTTCTTGGTGATTGGTCTGTTGCAGGCATATGTTTTTTCATGAAAAAATCCATGAGTTTAGAAATGGAACTCATCATTTGGTGTTGTGTTTCTTTTTGTTGAATTGAGAAAACACTTCGTTGACAGGAGATATGAAATATATTGGCATAATTTGATCTTTTATATTAGCATAAGATTTATTCAATTTCACAAGGAATTATAGTTCCTTTAATATCTATCCGTAATGACCTTTAATTTTCACATTTGCAATTAGAGAAAGGGTTTTAATAGGATCTAGGAGGCTTGTAACCTTTTCATAATATATAAAAATAGATTCTTGTCCCTATGTTAGGTTAGCCAATGTTTTCTTCAATTGAAAATTTTTTTAGATATTTTATTGTGGGTGCATATCTTATAGATCAATCTACAGGACACAAGCATCTACAGGTCACAAGTATCATCTACAGAGATGAGTGGATTGAGAAGTGTTACTAAATTGTATGATCGGTCGATTGTGCTTATGAGATTTTCATCTTGAAACACCATATGTTCTATGAAAGTCAAAATATTCATTATCTTTTAATGCAGTGTATAGTTATTCAAACATATTAAATATTGTCTTTTTGTTAAAAAAAAAAAGTTCCTTACACAAGCTTGATTGCATGTTGTTTCTTTCATGAAATGAATGCTTAATTCTTTTTCCCCTAATATTTTAGTGAAATTTATGCATCTGAAATTTCACATCCGATTTTTTGAGATCCATGTTGTCTTCTCATATGTCTAGTTTTTGGTAATTCTGATGAGTTTAAGAATTGTAAATTCTCGATATTATTCGATGTTTATTTTGTTGTTAATTTTTGGTGTTGAAGAGGTTTTGTTTCCCTTACACAAAGGTGTTATACTTGTTTGAACTTCAAACTGATTAACTACTTATTGCAAGAAATGTTTGTAACTATAGTTGAGGGGAATGATCGAGTTATGGGTCAAATTATTTCAACTACTATTGTTGGCGAAAATGGTGAACCCAAAAGGTGTTAAACCATGTTCAAAGGCTTTTAACATGGTAGAGTGTTGCATGAACATTTCTCCTTTAACGTGGTTGAATTTTTGGTGAAAATTGTTGCTTGGATAGAATATAGAGCATGTATTTACAGTATTGTGGTTAAAATATGCTAATGCTTTGTAATTGTCCATGTTCAAATGTTTATTTTTTTTTTAAGAATTTAATAGCTTGATTGTGATTTTCATTATGGACTATTAGCTATATGGCAGAGTGTATTGTCGACACTGGATCATTTGGAATTGTGTTTAAGGTACAGAACAACTTTCTTATGACTTGAGCATTCCAATTGTCCCATTCTGTTTGAGGCAATCGATGACTCTTGGTTGTATAGGCAAAATGCCTGGAAACTGGAGAAATTGTGGCTATTAAGTTCCTGCTGTATAGGTGCTACAAAAATCTTGAGTTGTAACTAATGCGATAGACAGATCATCCAAATGTGATATCCCTTAAGCATTATTTCTTCTAGACTACTAGTAAAGGTGAGATTTTATTGAATCTGGTCATGGATTATGTACCTAAATGTTTATATAGCATTTTTAAGCATTACTACAGTATGAATTTGTCACGAATCCGGACCAAGCATGTCAATTTAAATAATTAATTATAATTTCTAAAATCTAAAATTTCAAATAAATTAAATAAATAACACAAAGTCCCAAAACTCGGGTGTGACCACAAAATATACAGAACTCTACGAAATTTTATAATCCACATAGGACCTTATCAGATAATATAAATGTGACCTGCTTTACAAAATAGTCGTAAGGGGATAACCAAATAAAGACAACTCATCCACATAAGAAATTAACCCAACAAATTCTTAATATACAAAGCCACGGCCTATGCTCAGCCGACTCTAACATCTCAGAACA
>JAOVVI020011492.1:0-12627 GCA_028571085.2 Nepenthes alata | reverse complement strand
CCACAACCTAAAGCCGTATCCCCTCATTGTGCTCCCCGGGGCGGGAGGTCATGCCTTTAACCCGACATACGGGGCCAAAATTTCTTATGCCACCAAAAGGTTCCCTCCCGTGGCCCAGGAGGCATCCTCGAGTGTCACTCCTATATCCTTCATCCATCTTTAACAGCAAGCTTAAAGGAAACTCGGTTCTTGGTTCGTATTCTTTATTGGCCATTCATCATATTCAAAAATCGGAAGAGTTTCGCTTGCTGTCCATAGTTCATATATATAAAGTTCATCTCATCTTATCAAAAGTCAAAGCAAATCCAAATCTCACATCAAAATAATTCTGTTCATAATTTTTCCGAAAACGTAAGGTCGAAGGGTATTTCTGTAATTTCCAAATTCTCAAATGTAGCAGTGATATTCACTGTTCAAATGCCAGAGTGATATTCATTGTTCAATTTGCCGAAGTGATATTCGCTGTTCAATTTCCGGAGTGCAATTTACTGTTCAAATTCCGGAGTGCATTACGTATCAGCCGGAAAGCTTAAAGGCCGAAAGGTCTTCTCGAAATTCGGAGGGCATTTCTGAATTTCGGAGCTTAATTGCCGGAGAGAAATTTCTGAATTTCGGGCCTCAATTGCCGGAGAGGCATTTCTGAATTTCGGGGCTCAAATACCGGAGAGCATTTTTGTAACAATCCGGAGTGCTTCAAAAGCCGGAGGCTTTCCGTACAAATTCGGGTTCAAATACCGAAGATCATTCTGAAATCCGGAGTGTTCAAACGCCGGAGTGCATTTTGCACTATTCAAATGCCGGAGTGCATTTCGCACTATCCAAATGCCGGAGTGCGTTTCGCACTGTTCAAATGCTGGAGGTCTTTTGGGTTCAAAATGCCGGAGATCATTTCTGAAATCCGGAGACCTCAACTGCCGAAGGTCTTTTGGGTTCAAAAATGCCGGAGATCATTTCTGAAATCCGGAGACCTCAAATGCCGGAGGTCTTTTGGGTTCAAAATGCCGGAGATCATTTCTGAAATCCGGAGACCTTTTTGTTACGTGTTTCCGGAGACCTGAAATATCTCCGGAGACCCTTTTATTCAGCAGAATAGTAAAATGGCCGGAGGTCTTAATACTTAACGAACAGTAAGTTTCCGGAGGTCTTTATACTCAACGAAGCCGAAATTTCCGGAGGTTAGTACATTTCCGGAGGTCTTGGAACCGTAGGTTTCTGGAGACTCTAATATTCGGCGAACCATGAAAATTGCCGGAGACCCTTTTCGAAAAATTCCGGAGATCTTTTTACTCAATGAACAGTAAATTGTCGAAGGTCGAAACGAAGTTCCGGAGGTTTCCTTACTCAGTGAACAGTAAATTTGCTGAAGGTCAAAACAGTAACTTTTTCCGGAGGTCTTATTAAAATTTCAGGGGACGGAAGATGGTAACAGCAACTTCATAATTTTTGAAATTTCTAACAGAATAAATTTATCATCATGCATAACAGAATTTGCTTCTAAACATGCATTTTAGTCATTAAAAGCATATTATATACTAAAATCATAATCTTTCATATCAACATAAATAAACATGAGTTTAGAAATGGGGTGAGTATCTTGCCTGAAGTTTTATCTTGTTCCTACGTTGTCTTATCTTCAAAATTCCCAGGTGCCTTTGCCTAATGCTCTAAGTCCATATTTATAATAAACAAGGCTATTATTTATGGCCAACTATTCTCAAGGTGCCATTTATTATTTGCCCCTTCTCAACGTTTTGAAAATAACCACAATATTAATTTTGTGGATTCCCAAAGATGTGCGTCGTTAATTTGGCTCCATCACCGAAGATCAGATTTCCAATCTTCACCGTCTTTTGCCACGCAATTCCGGAATGCGATTTCCGGAGGTCTTTTATGCCCGAAAACCGATCCTTACGAAGCCCAGCTCCACTTGCTCACAACCGGTTATTTACTGTTGAAATTTCCGGTCAACATTTCGTTGACCGGATTCGAGGAAGAATTTCTTGGCTCCTGATAACCGGACTTCCTTTCTCCAAAGGAAGTCCGGATTTCCTTTACCATTTCCGGTCAACTTTGCGTTGACCGGATTTGATGAAGGAAAATATTTTCCTTTGACATCCGATCTCTTCTTTAAAAATTTTTCGGTCAACCTGCGTTGACCGGACCCGGACCCGATTACTAACCCTTTTTAGATTTTAAAAATTTGGGTTGTTACAGGCTGCCCTCTTGGCAAAGAACTTTTGAGTCTCCAACTTCTTCTCGAATATCAAAGCTTGATCTAAAATCTTCACGTAGATCTGGAGCTTCTGAGTCACCAGTTGCCTCCTAATATCGTATCTTAATCCCTGCTAGAACTTTTTAGCCTTCCTTAATTTGTCCTCCACAAAGTACAGTGCATATCGGGACAATTTAGTAAACTTTTCATCATATTTCGTTACGATCTGATTCCCCTACCTAAGCCACATGAATTCTTGCTCCTTTTGATCCTGGAGGCTAGAGATGAAGTATTTTTTCGTGAAAGTTTCTTCAAATATCCCCCAAGTAATCTCATCGTCAGGCACACCTAACGTCCTCTTTTTCATAGCCCACCAGCTATTAGCTTCACCTTCCAACTTGTACACTGCAAAAGTGACCTTTTCTCAATCAAAGTATTGGATCACCACAAAAATCTTCTTCATCCTCCGAATCCAAATATCTGAATTCATTGGATCAGGTTCACCCAAGAATTTTGGCGCTCTCTTCCCCGTGAACTTATCATACGTCGTCGGAGTGGGATTTATTGGAATTGGCTCAGGTATAGAGACCAGAGCCATATAATGCTGCTCCACTGATTCAACAGTGTTTGTCATTCTCCCCAACAAATTCATATATTTGGCTTCTCGCTCGTGGGGAGTACTAGCACCTCCGCGGTTATTTCTTCTACTTCTTCCACTAGCCATGCTATATCCTATAATCAACAAAATTACAATATTCAGAGACCTTAAGGAAATCAAGTTAGAGGGAGGGGTTAACAAAAATTCAAAATAATTTAAGATTAAGCTAGAGGCTAACACCGAAACTTCCTATCTAATCCTAATTACCCTCACCCTATTCCTACTTAAACTTAAACCTAAATTTTTGCTATATGATCAATCAATCTTAAAGTATTTTCTTTCTCTGATACCAACAGTGACGGAATAGATTTTTTTCTAATAAATTCCATCAAAACACATAAATTAATGCCCATAAATTTACATAATTTTTTGTAGAAAATTAGGTAGAGTTTTCTCTAAAATTAGATAAAAACCAATACAAATTATCTGAATAAACATGAAAATAAATAGGCTTAACATCCATTCATTTATCATATAAATACAGGATCAACAAAATGCCGTAATATCCATGGCTCTAACACAATAATCCTATCAACTCTATCGAGTTCAAAAGAAAGATGCCATATAGGACCTGTATAAATCTAAAATCAAATTACGGAAGCAGAACTAAATCCATAAGATAATCCTACATAAGCAAAACTAATATCCCAACATAAAACATAGCATGTTATAACTATCCATTATACAATTTTCATCCACAAAATTAGTTATCTACGTTCACAAATTATCAAACTCAAAAAGTTCTTCAAAAGACGTCAGGTCTCCATTAAGCTTCCTTATCTAAGCTCTTTCTTCACTCCTGCTGATCAGGTATCAACTCTACAGTCTCATCTGGAAGGAAAAAAATAAAAAATTGAGCCAAAATATAGTAAGGTTCCATAAAAACATGCAAATGAAATTGTTTATACAAAACATAAATACAACAACGGAAAAGCCATATGAACATCAAAGAACAAAAAGCACGTGGAAAACATGAGAAAGACATTAATCATTATAAAAGCATGTCGGAAGCCATAAGTCAATTTCAAACTTCACTGGTTCTTTAAATTCAACTTTAATATCGAAAGATACCCAAACTAGTAGACCCTATTAACTAAGGGGACGAATAATAAAGAATAGATTGTATTCACTCCACACAATTCAAGGTTAAAGTTTAAATGTTCTCATTTTCCAAATTTCAAGTTCTAAAATTTCTATCTTCCCAATTTAATGCCCCGAGGAGAGGTGGACCACGGATCACTCCATGGGCGGAGTTATCCTCGATTACTATCGTAACGTTCTAAGTCTTGTTGAAAAACCTTACCTGACTGTACGACAGTCATAGGTCTGATTTCCTACTGATTTACTTAACTGAAGCTATTCTTATTCTTATTTCCTTAATCTTAACTCATCATACCCCAAAGGCCAATCAAACTCTTACAAACAATCCTTCACATAGTTCTGAATACTTTCAGAGATTTTTAATAGTATAGCTTTTTACAAAATCTCAAATAAAAATCATCGAGCAAGCTTAACAATATGTCAAATACATGTCCATCACATTTCTCAAAATTTTAGAACTAAATACACCCAAAGTTTTGAACTAGGGTTTGAGGCAAACATTCCAAACATAAAACGAACACAAAACATGAGCCAAACAACTAAATCGAAGCCACAATTCATAATAATCTTATATAAACACAAAATCTAGCCAAGAAATTATGAGAAACATGCATTATTTGTGACAAAACTTAGAGGATGAGGATTTTAGAGCATAAGTATCAAATTGGACATGTCAAAAAGTGGTAAAAATAGAAAACAAAGTTTGGGTACACTTACCTTAGCCCGATCCACCGTTTTCATTACTCTGATTGGACCAAAATTAGCAAAGAATCCCTTCCTTTATCCTTTCTCCTCTTTCCTCCTTCGCTGCTCTTTGTGCATGCCCCTAAGTCTTCTCTTCTTTTATGTACCAAATTTTTGAGATCTTCTGTCATTGAAAATATAATGACCAGATTCTTTTCTGTCAAAAGAATGGTAAAGAGGTGAAGGGAAATTAATTCGGTCAACGCCAGTTGACCGGAGAATATGATGAGAAAGTTAATCCATTCAACGCCTGTTGATCGGAAAATGTGGAGAAAAATTTAACCGGTCAACGCTAATTGACCGAAAATGTGAAGGAAAGCTTATCCGGTCAACACCAGTTTACCGGAAGATATGAAGGAACCATTACATGAATTGAAGGCAAATCAGGGTAGTTTATGTGACTGGAATTAAGATGTTGACCGGCGCCATGATGTTGACCGGCGTCAAGAAGGAGGCCAGAAGTGTTGAGACGAGAGAAAGCTGTAAAGGACGACCGTCGTGTGACCCAACTTATCCGGTCAACACCCTGGCGTTGACCAAAAATAATGAAGGAGCCGTTACAAGATGTAAGGTAAGGATAGACTGCCCGATTGACATGATAACTAATTAAGACTAAGGTCCGGATGACCATACCTAAGTAGGTAACCAACTTTTAACCACACCTGAGTGGTTGACCTACCCTTCCTACTACCGCTAGACCAAAGGCCTATAAATAAGAAACTAGAAGATTCAAGGAAAAAGGTTAGGAGGAGGCTCCCGGCCAAGTTTCTTAGTGACCGGAATTCTAAACCGACAAGTAAGGAGATTCAGGCAAGTGTACCCCCTATTTTTAAGTTCATGGTTTAATGCAAGCGTACTCATCTTTTTTTTAGTTCATATTTGTAATGCAAGTATACCAAATTTTGATGAACTTATGTTAAGATATGCCATGGTATTTGCTCTGATCACCTGAATTAGGGAAGAATTTCTGTTAATGTCATGTTTAAAAGAAGTTGTGTTATGCATTTTCATAAAGATCTCTGATTTACCTTACTTACTTGCATGAAGTCTGGCCACGAACAGGTTTTAAAGATATTAGATTACAATATGCGTAAAATGAACTCCGACTTTTGTTAAAAAGATCTTCGGCTTTCAATAAATGACCTCCGATTTTTTGACATAAGGCCTCCGGCTTTTGTTAAAAAGATCTTCGGCTTTTGATAAATGACCTCCGATTTTTTACATAAGACCTCCGGCTTTTGTTAAAAAGATCTTTGGATTTTGATAAATGACCTCCGATTTTTGACATAAGACCTCCGACTTTTGTTAAAAAGATCTTCGAATTTTGATAAATAACCTCCGGTTTGTTGACATAAGACCTCCGGCTTTTGTTAAAAAGATCTTCAGCTTTTGATAAATGACCTCCGATTTTTGACATAAGACCTCCGGCTTTTGTTAAAAAGATCTTCGGCTTTTGATAAATGACCTCCGATTTTTTATATAAGACCTCTGACTTTGATAAATGAGACCTCCGACACTTTGATAAAGATCTTCAGTTTTAAGATGTTAAAAGAAAGGCTATTAATGTCATATGGACTTCAGTTATTTGAAGTTAAAAATGAAGGCTACAGGAGCAAGGAAAAATGTGCATAATCCGGACAGCAAGTGAAACTCTATGTTATTCGACTTTTGAGATACGATAGATGGCCGTCGAACGATATGAACTTTGATTTGAGTTTCCGTTAAGCTTGTTGTTAAAATTGGATGAAGGATATTGGAGTGACACTCAAGGACTGCCCTTGGGCCACGGGAGAACCTCTTGTGGCAAAGATTTATGGACTATGGCCCCGTATGCCGGGTGAAAGGTATTAGTGCCCGCCTCTGGGAGTATAGTAGGAGGATACGACCTTAGGTTATGGGGTAGTACACAACCCTTCCTCGATGTTGTATGCTCCCATCCGGTCCATAAAGATGATAAGTATTCTGCATGGTTTTATAATTTTTACAATGTGAAAGACAAGACAACTAAGAATAAGGACAAAGATTTCTGAACTTAAAGAAGAAATGATTCCCATAATAAAATATAGTGAATTGCTTACTCACATGCCAAGCTTATGTTACAGTCCTCTAGTTTGATTTGATGATATATATTAATATTTTTCGCATGTGGGTACTTTGTTGGGCTTTGTAGCTCACTCTTTCTGTTTTGCATATGATGAGAAGCTTATGGAGGATGAAATTAAATAGAGTCTTACGGAGCTGCTAGACAACATAGCTGGCCGGAGTTAATCAGCGTAGGAGCAAAAGAATTGATGTATTCACTTTTGATGTTTTGGGAAAGATTTGTAAAACATTTCCATTGTAAAATTAATGGATATTAGTATGTTTCCGTAATACTATATGGGAGAATCAAGTTTGACATTCCTAGTAGCATCTCAACTCATGTCAAGGCCTTCATATCCGACCGACCTTAACACTGGCCGGTCAGGTAAGAGCGTAAACTTTGATGGCCAACTCAAGGAGTTCGGCCTTAAGTGATCCTTTGTATGCAAAATCCAAGATAAAAATAGAAGAAAAGAAAGAAAGAAAATTTTTATGTCCACCTAGTTATCCGAAATGTTCGTAATTATACCGTATACGTTCGAAAGGTTAGGTTTGACGGCGGCCGTATGTGGTGGAATACGTCCGGTCCGTCACATTACCTCACTCTCCAACTTATGGGCACTAGACTGATCTCATCTGAACAACCAAAAATCTCAAACACGTCCTCCACTTTCTGAAACTCAATTTAAGTCTTAATTGGATCAAACATCGCAAAAATTTCCCAAACTAGTTCACTCTTGATCATTCGAAGGGTGCTCAATCTTTTTCCTTATAGACCATCCTTCACATAGCAACCAAACTCTCATCAGGCTATTAGATCGAATCACCCATTATGTTGCTTGTACGGCTCATCTCAGCCAATTAATTGACTTCCCGGTTCAAATTCAAACATTTACAACTCACACTTTCATTCTTCACCATTGGCTGCACTTATCAAGCCAAATATTCGATCAATATTTTTACCCAAGATGACCCAAAAATACCTCTCTTTACAACCTTTTCTCTGATACCACCTCTTTCATGACTCAAAAATATAATATACGCAAGTCAAAAATAAAATCTAAAATAAGTTATTTCATCAAACATAAAAACCCAACTTGGGTGTGCCAATTTGAACACATACAAGACTCAACATAATAGAACCCGCACAAGACCTCATCAGATATAAATTTGGACTAACAAAATATTCAACCTGCTATCCAAACATCATAAAGGAGGTATCCAAATATAACAACTTGTCAACATAAGGCAATAACTCAAATATTTCTCATATAAGGATTAAGGCTATCATCCGCCCATAAACAATAACCATAACACATCTTTGGAATCAGAAACATACCCAACATAAATATTTCCACTCACCAATCGAGATATGCTACGTCAAATCATGTCCAAACTCCTACAAGTGTATCCATGCCACTAGTTTGAAGGGATATAATATGAAAACGTGAACTGAGGGCTCAACAAGTATTATCATCGTATAAAACAGTTCACAAATCAAAGGAAGGGATATCACATAATAATCACAAAAAATAAAACACAATGTCCATGAAATTCCTAAAAACCGAAGAGATGTCTCGTACTAAATCATCGTCCATATGAAACAATCCCTTCGGGACTTAATCATAATAATTAACGATCCGCCAAAATCTCATAGATGATATCATATCATATGATCCAAAGTCACATTACATAATCACGACCCTCACCACATCCGTGTGGGATACATACTATCATTCAGATCTAAATATCATAAATCATATGCTAAAATAAAAGAAAAATTAGAACTAAAATATGTAAATATAAAACATGTTCTGATGCTTAACACATCAATACGTATGAGACATTCATATCGCCCATCCATGGGCCAAACCATGTATCTCAGATCACAGTACACCCAAATACATGCAGAAATAGAAAATATGCATGAAATTGGAGGACCAAAAATAATAATATAAATTTGAGGAAGGGTTACCCTTATATGGTAACCACGGCTATATCGGCTGCGATTTAAGCTAGCAGATCAAGGCTCGGCTACGGTTTAGGCCAGTAACTCAAGGCCATCCATATACTCTATCTCCCATAGATTAGGAACTTGCTTACTATATTTTATTACCCGTGACTTTGGGTGCAACCTCAAGTTTTAGTTATTTATATTAGGATATCTGAATATATTATTTCATCAATTTCTTAGGATGGTTCTCATTTAAATATACAATGGGGCAGGTCAGCCACTAAACGTCTCAACCTTTCTATCAATGGAAGTGAAACAACATATCCCATACGTCCCCATTGGAATTAAGCCTCCCCGTCAAGAGTGGTACCAAATATCTCATGTCTCGAATCACATATAATGACCCATCGGGTCTCAGACCGCCATGGTCTGGTAGTGACCCCACCCCCGGTAGCCTGCATGTGGACCAATACATGGCTTAGTTCATGGTTCCACAACATGCGGATACACAAATATACATATACATCGTTTGAGTGTCTGAAAACCCTCCAAATCATAAATACCAATGTAAAATCATCGCATGACCAGTAAAACATATATGCTGTACAAAATTAATAAATTGGGTGTATATAAAAATACATGTATGTTACTAAAATCTCTAACAGTAGTCAAAACACATCAGAAATTAAATCAGATCCAAAATAGGGTTATAGGATACTTGCCTCGACTTCGCAGATCTAAAGAAAGGATGCCTCGAAGCACCTGAATCAGGCCTTTCTCTCTGCGATGCAAAACCAGTGCGCTACCCACTCTCTCCTCTATGCGCGGCCACTACTGCGGGTGCCACCATCGCTCCGCCTCGCCCGTAGCCATCGTTGCCTAACCCACGTGCTGCCACTGCTTTTGCCTTCCATCGGGCCGCTATCCTTCCTCTACGGGCTCCCTCTCCTTGTTGCGCCCCGTCTCTCGTTCGGCTTCTCTTTTTCTTCTTTTGTATTACTGCTATTATTATTGTTATTATTATTATATATATATATATATACATATATCCTTTTATTTTATTCTAAAATCCAATCGGTACTTGGATGATAATACTGGCACACCTTAAGTGCCACTCTACAATTTTGACTATTCCTCAAAATTTTATAATATTTTAATTTATTTTCGTCACGTTCGAAATACCCAAAATCATAATTAATATTAAAATAATCCAAATGGGATCAAAGATATTACAGAACTGGCCGTTGAACTGGCTGGCGCATCATGTGCTGATATTAAATTTTTAGCCTGTAGAAATTAGCTTAAAGTAGCCACTGTACCGGCAGCCGAACCAGTTAGTGTATCACGTACTGATACTAAATTTTTAGCCTATAGAAATTAGTTTGCACCGGTCACTAAACTGGCAGTTGAACTGATTAGTGTGACGGACAGTGTTTCCTATCAAAAATCCGACAAAGTTCTGGTAGAAAAACGGCCTCCAAACAAATACAAAACCTATAAAATATCCTTTACAATAACAAAAATACATCTAAATCAACTTTGACACATCTATAAACCACAACAAATTACTCAAGATCACAATACCACAATTAACAATATGTGGCACCGATGTTATAACTTTGGGTATGACATCGGCTCAAACAAGATGCCACTGGGTACATAATTAAACCATATAGACCCGCAGAAGCAACTATATCCATCAAATACAATAGAAGCTAGACTACATACATAACGTCATCATTAACGGTATACATTACCATCACAATAATACTATATTCTCTATATTAGGGTACAAAATACAAAATCATAAATCGAAGCCTTCCAGCTATCCTCCAAGATCTTCATGCCTAGCCAACTTCTAATCCTCTACCCACCCTATCAGGCATAAGCCTGCGCTCATCTAGAGACAAGAAAAGCAGTAAGGATGAGCCAAAGCTCAACAAGTGTAATATAAACAAAGATAAGGCACAATATAAACAAATGCGACAAGGAATGAGATAGGAACAGGATATAGAATGCACAACATAAAACATGGGAAAATACATTTTTGGAATATGAGTAACTTTTGATATTTTATCTTTATTTTCTCTTAGGATTCCAAAACTTGCATAATTTTTTTTTATCTTTGTGGACCAGAGCTATAGCCCATACTAGCTAACGATGCGAGAGAACAAGAAAAAGAATGTGTATACTCTCAGACATTCTAAGGCACATAACCACGCAATTCAACATGACGTGACGAGCGGTATACCTAAAATTTCAATATACATGGCAATCACATACGCCCCCATGACCCTTGGGGCCCAGAGGTAGTCCTCCTTCTTCAACAATAATATCCTAAGGCATGTCAAGGACATCATCCACTCCAATAAGTGGCCAGGATACGCGGCAAGGATAATCCTTGGGTTTCCACTAGAATATCAGTGGCATGCGAGGGGATACTACCTTCAAACACAAATCCATAATCCTAGTTTCATGATTTTTTAATCTTTGAGGAAAAGTCCACTAAACGTCTTTCATATAGTTCTCACACCGGGAGAACGAATCATTCATATAACAAATTATGGCATTTCCTCCGTAAACCTTCATAATTTTTAAATTTCTTACGGCCTTAAGTCTGTATATGACTTTAAGAATATACACAATTTAACATGATACTTTGAAACGATTAGAAAATCCTTACCACATTGAGTTAAACGTGACTTTGGAGTTTCCGGATGATAATTCCTTCACAAATACACATAACGTAATTCCTAGAATATATATAATAGAGCATATACAATTCCATATGATTAATTATCAATTTAAGAAGATGGGATCATACAAAAGTCCCAATTAATTTTGGGTGAATAGTGCCAATGCGCTGATTAGGGCTCCCAGATGCACCAAATGGATCAAAACTTGGAAATCGATCACCTATCCAACAAATATTTATATTTAAGACATGGGTAAATCATAATGAAATCCAAATCATGCATTAGACTTGAAATAATTGGTTAAATGTGGTCCGGGTGCATCTCAGGGTTCTGGCAAACAGATTTTCACATAAAACCATCAAATTGGATATCCAGTCGGTAAATTAACATGTAAAGATATGGGTATTGATATTCTAGTCCTAAATTATGCAAAAAACCCAAAATTTTGTGGGTAAATGGGTCTGGGTGTGGGGTTAGGTTTGGGTATGAAAATCAGACAAAAACTAAGAAATTTGATATGAAATTTACATAAGCATGCATACATAATGGGAAATACAAAATATAAACTTAATCGAGTATCGGAACGAGGATACCCTATGAAAATAAAACAAAGGTGCAAGAAAATAAAATGGGAGAGTATGGATGCATTTGCCTCGACCCGATCTACCACTTCTTCGACTAGTTCGAGCTCGAAATCAGACTCAGGAGCTTTGCATTCCTCCATTTTCCTCTTCTCCTTTATGCTCTCTCTCTCCCTTATTCCCTCTCTCCAAACTGTGTTAAAATAACAGTTAAAAACCCGCATGTGGCTTATATGTGGACTGGTGCTCGAGCGTGTACCAAGCTTGATTTGGGCACTAGCATGCTAGAATTGGCACTCACTAGGGCGCTCGAGCCGTGGCTCGAGCGGATGAACCAGGAGCTGGCCGCTCGATACCCGCTCGAGCGGTGGCCGGCAGTGGCGTGGCCGCTCGCTGGCCGCTCGAGAGCCGCTCGAGCGGCCCGCGCAGTATAAATACGCTCCGAATTTCTCTCTCCCTCATTTTCAGATCGACCGAGGGTTTGAGGAGAGAGAGAGAGCGCCGGTTTTAGAGAGAGAAGAGGGGAGATCGAGCCCGGGAGTCCAGATCCGTCCGAGAGCCAGGTATAAAAGTGAAAGCACGCGTCGAGGCAAGTGTTC
>JAOVVI020011491.1:0-12628 GCA_028571085.2 Nepenthes alata | reverse complement strand
ATAATAATAATATGTAGTAATAATAATAATATAATAAAATAAAATAATAATAATACCTAATAATAATAATAATATAAAATAATAATAATACCTAATAATAATAAAATAAAATAATATTAATATTAATATTAATAAAACAAAATAATAATAATAATAATAACATGTCGAAATTGGGAATAACAATTCCCATATAAGTGGTGGGAATTATTATTCCCACATTTGTGGGAATAACAATTCCCAGGGAATCATTTTTTCCATCCCAAAGCTAACCAAACGAGAAAATAGTATATTTTATTTTACTATTTGGTTATTTTTTATTTTATCTGTATTATTGATAAATTCTCGTAATAAAGAAATGGCCATGGAAAAATGTGCAAGCTCTATGGAAAGGAATACTGGAGAGATGCTCTGCAATTAAGTTAATGAATTATAAACTATTCTCAAAAAATGTGAGAACAAATGACACATGGACTTAAGAGCAAAATTCCTTAAGGAATTAAGAAGTTAAGAAATCGGACTAAGGAATGTTTATCAGATTATCTATTTTGGCATACCTTAGTATATTATAGTGAAAAATTGTTATCTGCTAAGAGTTGCTTTGCAGTTAAGGCTCTATCTATAGGGTTTATATATAGACAGCCCACCTCTGAGCCTTGAATAGAAAGATAAGGCTTTTGATTGTGTAGGAGCAAACACAATCCAGGCTTTGATTGGCCGCTTCTTTAGTCAATAAAGCCCACTAGCCTTGGTCCCCAACAAAAATAAGTTTTCAAAATGATTTAATGATTAAGAAAAAAAAAAGAAACGAATTGAAGAAATTTGAAATGCATTATGAAAGAATTTCTTTTCTAATTATGTTTTACGATTATTCATTCGTCTATATTCCTTCCGATATGTACTGTTATGATTCTAATATAAAAATGGAATATTCCTTGATATATATATGTGTCTTGCTGAGATTTGGTCACTCCTTACTATTTCTGCTAACCCCTCAGATGACCAGCATGAGTTTATGCTCAACAAGCAGGAATGAAGGATTAACGCCTAGTTCTATGACTTAGGAAGTTGTATGATGAATTTTAGGCTGTCTTTTGCATTTTGGAACAGTAGTGATTCTTTTGGGCTGGAGAATTGTATGTATGTATTATTTTATAATTAAGAAAGTAGACGTATGCTTTAGTTGAAATGTGTTATATATTGGATTATGAAATGTTTTCGTAGGTTTTATGGCATTTGCGGGCATCTTCCCGAATTTAAGTTCGACAGCGTAACATGTCTTGATTTGTTGTCAAATATAAGGTACCAGTTTTAAAAATACCGCAACTAAGAGTAATTAAGGTAATTTAATCAAGATTAGGCTTAATACATGTGAAAAAATCAAGTTCCGAAAGTGGTAGGAGAAACGGCGGAGGATGCCCATTGGGCGCCCAAGGCGGCACTGCGGGCACCCATTCCAGGGGACCCGTGCCTGCCAAGCACTCGAACGCCGGTGGCAGGCATTGAATCCAGCAAACCCACGCCTAATGCACGTCGAGCTGGCGCTCGAGCACCAGCCTGCAATATAAAATCGTGTGAGGGTTATTTTTGTGTAATTTTTCAATGATCCGAGAGAGAGGAGAGAGAGAAAACACGAAGGAGAAGAGAGAGAAGGAGGAGATTGAGGATCTCGGGTTTGATTCCTACTTGGAGCTAGTTAGAAAAGTTGTAGATCGGGTCAAGACAAGTACATCTATATAAATACTATTCTTTCGCTTTTTACTTTTTTTGTTCCGTTTTCTTCCGATATTCTTATTTTGATACCTGTTTAAGTTTAATTTTATGGAACCTATGTATTGAGCATATATATGTTTCAGTTTCATGTCTAATTTCTAAGATTTGTATAGTTTATGGCTTCATGAAACCCTAACCTGCGCCCCCTTGGATTTTACTCGAATTATTAGAGATTTATGCATGATTTGGCCTTAGAAACTTGAAACCCTAGCTTCATGGACGTGGATACTTTGATTATTTGGTATTTATTCATATATATTTTATATTTATTATTTTGATGTGTTCCAAAAATATTATTGGACGTGAATATTGGTATTTATTTACATGTATATTATATATGTTATTACGTGTATTCTCTGGAAATTATGTTGTATAAATTTGTGAAGGATTTGATGTCTGAAAGTTTTAAAGTCATGTTTGGCTCATTGTGGTAAAAATTTCTTAAATGTTCCAAGCTTTGAGATAATTTGTGCATGTATTTAAAGGCATGTGAAGACATAAGTTCACAAGAATAGGAAAAATATGTATATGTATCTGCCTTAATATAAATCTATATCCGTATTTGCAAGGATATGAAATTATGAATTTGTATCAAGAAATTAGAACTCTACAATTTGCCACCTATTATCTGATATTTAGAATTTTCTCCCGGTATGAGAAATTCAAAGGAGAAGAAGTATAAATAATTGTATTTTTTTTGGTAAGTAATTAAAATGTATTAATAAAAATAAAAGAATACAAAATAGATGTTCAATCTCCAAATAGATTGGAGATAAACTACGCTAGGGTATACCCTGAGCCAAGAAATATAATATTCCAAGTAGAAAACAAAAGCAGACTTTGGTAGCGATATACTTGCAAAGCTAATCAACGAGAAAATGCTATTCATGCAACGGTAGGAGAACAGACATCATACAGATCAGACGATGCAATAGAGCATGAAGAGTAGCCAACCCCGCATCGGCAGCAAATCAACCTGATCCAGGAAATATAATCCTCCCCCAACCAGTCAGTCCTGAAATCCAAGTCGTCATATCAATCGGCAATGAATTAGGAATAGATCCGTGCCCAGAGTCGTCACCATGTCAAGGATCTGAACGTCCGCGCTAAAAGGAGTAGCCAACCATACTTCGGCAGGAGAACATGTAGAAAAGCGATGCCCGCATGGCTAACCCGGTCATCTCTCTCTCTCTTTTTTTTTTGAAGAAGAAAAGCCCTAAGCAACCGAACATCACACCGGATGGTCAAGGGATTTTTTTTTTTTGGAGAATAAAAAGAGGAAGAATAAGAAGAAGAAGAACCAGCTAACCGAAACACACCGGGTGGTCAAGGGTGTTTTTTTTTTATGTGTATAAATAATTGTATAGATTGTTTAAAATGAAATATGAAAAGAAATCATGAAATTGGACCAAAGATTTTTATTTCAGATGGTAGTATTCCTTGATATGGGTCGATTTCCTTAGCCATAGCAAGGGAATAGGCCTCCCAGTAGGCTTGCTCCTCATAACAGGAGACTCTGAGAGTAGGATACCCGGCCTGGAGATCTTCTAAAGCCTTACGATTTTTAACCACCTCCTCATGAATTTTCCCAATATGAGTATTTAGGGTCTTTAGGACTTATTTCACATTTTTCAATTTGGAGATTAGCCGAAACATTGGGTTACTAGGAGTCTCATCAGTCCGGGCCTCCCTAACAATATTAAGAAAATTAGGGTGCTTGGTGAGGAAATTATTGAAACGAAACATACCTCTTTTACATGCAGTACTTCCAGTCATGCACGAGGAATGATCCGAGAGCCTAGCAGGCTGGAAGATTGCTCCACCTGTTTGGTACTTACCCAGCCAATTTCCATTGGCGACCACAAGGTCTAACTTTCTAAAGATGCGGATAGAGGGGTCCCTACCATCATTCCAAGTATAATACATCATTTCATGACAAACATCTTCAAGGTCGCAATCCCTAAGGCACTTATCCAAGGCCAATGCACTCCTTGCATGCTAGATACCCCCAGCCCCTCCGATTGAGATCGGATAGCATTGAAATCACCCAGTGCAGCCCATGGAAGGTCCAGGGCAAGGGCACTGGTTTTGTGAAGGCTGTCCCAAAGAGCACATCTCTGAATTTCGGAGTTGGCACCATAACCAAAAGACAGAATACATTTTTTATTGTCCTCTTTGACCAAAACATCAGTATGGATAACCTGGTCCTCAATGGAGAGGATGTTAACATTCACAAAATTTGGATCCCATCCCACCTAGATTCTACCCTTGGAGTAGTCCGAGTAGTCCATAGACCAAGACAATTGAGGTCTTATTTTAGATGCAATAGAGACCGAGTTGCGGACATCAACTTTGGACTTCTCCAGTCCCACAAGGTGACAATTGTAGGAACTAATGAGGTTTCGTACTTCATGGGCTTTGACTTTTCCATTAAGCCCCCTAACATTCTAGCATACAATATTAATCATGGGAAGGGGAGATATGGGGAGTTATACTTTTAGGCCCCATAGAAGGTTATTGGAAAGGCTTCACTGTTTTGGAAGCTTTTTGTCATTTCCCACTTTTTGACTTTGCCATCCCAGGGTCAGACCCCCACGAAGAGTGGGGTTCCTTGCAAGGAGGTGGTTGGGGGGAGGGACAAGGGAATGTGTGGGATTCCTAACAACCCGGGTGGGGTCAGGGCCATCTGAGCTTTGCAGACACGTCAAACGCTCCTCATCATGGGGAATGTTCAAAGCTCAAATCTGCCCATTGACAACATTATTTGTGTCAGCACTTTCTAGATTGGAAGGGTTGTTCCGCTAGCATCAAGACCAAGAGGAGAAAGGGATTTCCTTTCAGCCAACATGAAGCTTCACTGGCTGCGGAAGGACTTCCATGGGTACTGGCTCTATCCACCGGAAGCTCCATTGCTAGAATAGTGTGAACTTCAGTTACTTTCTTAGGGTGTAGGTATCCATCTTTCTTTTCAGAATCATTTTCAATGATGTGGCGGGTTGAGTTGACCAGAGCTTTCACCTCCTTACAACTTTCTTGACCCATCACATCGTCAACAAAAAGCCCATCGTTTTTAGGATCCTGAAGGGCTCCAAAGGAATTGGAAATAGGGGTAGGGGTGGGTTTTGGGACGGACGTTGAAGGAGCACCCTTAGCATGTGCCTTCTGATTGATCTTGGGACTAGATGGAATGGGCATGGGACCCCCCTAAAATTTACTAGTGGGCCTATACACCATTGAAGGATTTTTAATAGGAACAGCATGCCCTTTCATTGAAGGCTGATTGTGTTGGTTAGGCATCCATTGGTAGTGAAAGTGAATGTCTGTGAATTGGCAATCAGGATGCTCTTTGGAGCTCCAAGTCATGTTCCTCACGTTGTCAGGCAATGAAGCATCACCAACAATTTCCACACAGACCCTCGCATAATCCATCCTCTCCATCGTCTCTATGAGAGGGTCTAATTGAATTGGCTTTCCAACAACACTTGCAATCCAGCTTAGCCCCAGAGGGGTCCAGTATTCCACTGGAACACAAGTCATAGTGATCCAGACAGGAAAACATTTATGCTCCTCTTTAGAAAGAGTCATTCCGAGCTTCCAAGTATTGAGAAATAGGGGTTGGCCAACAAAGGTCCACGTCTCATTAGCAAGACATTTCTCCATCATTTTGCAGGAGGAGAAAGAAAGTAGAAAAAACCCCTGTCATTGCCGGCCACATGCTGGAGCTCGAAGCGAGCCCAGATTTTCTGGGCAATATGGTTGATGGCATGGTAATGGACAGGTTTTCCAGAGAAATATCCTACTAAAGTTTCTGCCCACAAAGTCTCCCCCTGTTCAATGACTTCTGGAGGGGGAGCCAGAGCCGCGAGTTCCCCATTACTAAAATTAGGGGCGAAGAATATTAGAGGGGACTTACCTCCATGAATATTCTATTGGACCACCATTGACCAAGACGCACAAGAGGGGTCGCCAACGGGTACTTCTGGAGTCATCAAAGCTGGCGGGCCGACTGATGCCTTGTTTACTGCATCGTTGGCTCCAAATGAGCTTCTCTGTTCAGATCCAGGCCAGTAAACTATTTTGGGGCTATTCTGAGCTCTAATAGAAAGACCAGAATCTGCCTCAACCAAACCGCCCAAATCATCAAGCTGGTCAACACCAGCCAACCTTAGCACTTCTCCCGCAAGGCGAGGGACATCAAGAGCTGGAAGGGTGCTCAACCCAGACGGTCCCATCACTGAAACCGAGTCGATAGCAGCGCCAATAGGAAAATTTGATGAGGATTGGAAAGGAGCAGCAGAGTCATCCGCTAAAATTGATTTGAAAGGAGAGGAGAGAATGGTGGGGAATGGGGGGAGGCGATGGCAGAAGATGAGGAGAGAGAGGAGCATGGAGGCTTAGATGGCTCATTTAGGGATGCATCAGAGGGTACCAGGAGCGGTGAAGGGGGAGGTAAAACGGGATTTACAGGGGCAGCCATAACCTCTGATTTTTTGGAGACAAAAGGAAGACCGCGCTTTTTCAAATGGGAAGCGGCGATGAGAGGGTAGTCTGTGTCTGTAAAGGGAAAGGAATAGGGAGCAGGGCCGTGGGGTTCCAGTGCCAAGAGGCGCCGGCGAAGAGGAAGGGGAAGTCTGGCGTGGGGTTTCGATAAAAGTTAGAGAGAGACGCTCTGGCTTCTCTCTTTGGGAGAACTGAAGGAGCTAAAGCAGTATAATTAGAGCGACCCTTATGGTTTTGTTTTAGGATAATTAGAGTGACCAACTCACCGTGTTTATGGGTGACATGTTTGGTTGAATCAGTTGGCTCCTGGGTATGCCAATGAGAGTCCTGAAGTTGTTAAGTGCTTGGGTTCTAAAAATTTTGGGTGATTGCCTAGGGCTATGTGAAATTACAGGTGACTGATATAAGTATAATTCCTAATCTGGTTGAAATTTGAGCATTTCTAGGGATTGTTTGTGTGATATGGCCACCTTAGAACATGTTCTAATTGTGGCTTCCTTGTGATATAAGTGTTTCATGTGGATTGTGTATTTTAGGAAAATGTCGATTTGATGTCATACCAACGAAATAGTGAGGATATAAAGTATTTTAACTTGAGGATTGTTTGCGATTTGAGGTTTATGCCAAAGTCTTAACTGAAACTTGATGAGAAAGTTTTGGGTGTTAAGTTAAATTTGATACAACGGTAAATTGTACTTTTCTATACTTTTCAGAAAAAAAAAATCTCTTTTTCTTTGTACTTTTATGTTTTCCCACCTTGGTTCGCTTTAGCGTGACGTCTGGAAAAAAAATTGAGCGAGGGGTATCTTTCTTGCCGTCACACGGTGGGCTTCATCCTCCTGCTTGGACGTATTTGTGGCTGCACGGAGTCTGACCTCCCTCCATTACCTGAATGGCGTGAACTTAGGAGGCTACTGATACTTTGATTGACTGTTTGATCAGGTTGCTCTCTTAGCTGGGGAGGATGCTTTCTTAGCAGGACTGGCCGGCATGCTGGGCTATTTAGATGATTTAATCTACATGTGTGGCTTCTCTACATTGACTAGTAGTTATCCTGTCGACGCACGGTCGGCTACTTCCTCTTACTCAGACAATCTTGTTGGTTTATGCGCTATGTTTGCTGGTCTGTGTGGTGACCGATCTCCTACCGTTGCATGAATGGCTTCATCCTTCTGGTTTGTATTTAGCGTATGCTGTCAATCTGATATTTAGATGACTGAGTAGGAGACATTACTCTATGATATTTTAATTGTATTTTCTATTTTCATGACTTGTGTCATGGTGCATCGAGGCTGCCCCGCTATTATGTTCTATCTCCAAGTTGAAAACACTTTTAATTGAACATAGGTGTTGTATTTTTCTTTCTTTTATTTTTAAAATAATTTAATTACTTATAAAAAATATATATATATAATGAGAAAACTAACAATTAACTGGTAGTGCATTCTATAACTGAAACTATAGCAAATAACCAAACTTTATGAATAATGAAATTGAAATTAGACCTCAAACGGGTTCCCAAATCTTCTAGTTCTTATCTTGTCTTTTTTTCTCTTTCTTGCGATACTCTTTGTATCAAAATGACTCTTACATTACCTTAAAAATTGGTACGTGCCCCTTTTTTTATCCCACAACAATGCATGTGCACACTTTAGACATGTATTAGGCACAAAGGCTATTATTTTTCATATATATTTGTTCTTCAAGCGCACATCAAGCACAAAAATTATGTTCGATTCTCATGCACCATTCGCCTATGCCACTGAAACATACTCGCTCAAACGAATCCTCACAGCAAATATCAAACGAACCATTAGATAATATATCTAATAGATATGAAACTGTTAAAAAATTAACCTAAAAATCAAGCAATCATACATTTTTTAGTGCGTAGAGCTCTTTGTGTTGAATCCAAATATTCAGCAAGTATCACGTCTAAGGTGTTTGTTCATATGATCTTTAGCTTCTTTTGATAGACCCTTTGAGAAGATTGTTCTTGTCCTTTAGGAAAACAGGACACCTGCATACATTTGATTCTCTTCAAGTGAACATTCCCATAAGAGCCAAAGTTATTTGTTGAAAGAAATTTCTCTATCGACAAAATTGTACGGATAACATTCACTTTTCTAAGGAGCAATGGCTGCTGAACTTATATGAGAGCTTCTATACTACCACAACTCCAAGCAAGATGACATCCAAACAAAGGGAAGCTGTGAAGAATGTAATCAGAAGTGCCACTGCTCAAAGAAGAACCCGGGGGAGCGGTGATCACGAGGAGAACACAAGTTACGGCTCAAATTCTGAAGATGAAGAGACCAGTTTAGAAGATGAAAATTCCGATAATGAAGAAATGAATGATTCAAATAAGCTATCGTTCTCTAAAATTTCAATATCAAAGAAAGTATTTATATGTGTGCAAATTTGGCTTCCAAATTGAAAGTGTTAAGCTATACAAACAAATTTTATCTACATGAAATCGATAATAAATCTTTCCAATGTTCCAATTACCACACCCTTGTTGTCTGAGTTTGAATGAAACAAATATCATCGTTAATGCACAAATGAAACTATGCAATTAATAACACATTGATTTTACTTAAAAGCCCATTTATAAATGAAAGGGCAATACTACGAGACTCTGATTCCATAAAATCTCTACAATATATGAGTTTGGTTACAATAGAATCCACCAGCACCACTTTCGATTGCACCACAAAAGTTGATGAACCAAGCAAAGACAATGAAGTAGAGGAAATGAGACGAAACCACCAATGAAATACAAATGGTTGGCAAAAATCTCCTCCTTTGTCTCTTCTCTCCTTTCTTGAGTAGGCACTCAAAATTGTAGTTTGAAGCTCACACACTCTACCCTAAATTCAAAACAGAGCATTTATACCCACATAATAGCCATTCATTAGAATTTTTTCCATGCTTGCAGGATAAGCTACCAACTTGTGACTATCTCATGAAATCTTCGGCCAATAGTTTTGTTCGATTAAATCTCACATAAAAATACCCTTTAGTTAAAAATTATAAAAACAATATACATGTATAATAGGCATGATACTCACGAGAGAGTAGTATATCCTATCGGGAGGTAAATAATGCAAGATTCTCAATGAGCCCATCCCTACTAATCGCTTTTCTATTGAGAATGGACTACTATATTAGTCAATTGATTAGTATAATGGAAGTAAGAGTAGCCTAGCCCCCTATTCATGTTGCAATAAGAGCTACGATAGAATTTCTGGCTAAGGTTCTCTATTGATGTTATCGCCGCCTGGATGGTCCCAACTACTACTTGATGAATTACATACCGCTAAACGTTATTATCGTGACTACATTGCTAATAGAATGCTAATTTTATACATGCTTTGATGTCATACCAATACTCTAGAACATATATATATATATATCTATATATATGCTTAGAAGGAAGAAAATGACCAAATGTGCAATAAAAACATATGATCTAGCATTTATAAATACAACTCAATATCAACTTTTAATAGTTTCCCATGATACTCATTCCCTGATTTTAAATCATGACAAACACCACGATATGATTCATATAACAAATGCATCACATTATCAAATTACAATGTGATTGCTTTGATGTTCTTACCATTACTCTTACAATTAAGGATAGCAAAAAAAAAAAATTGTTGTTAAGATATTACTATATTTTTTAAAAAAAAAATAAAAAATTGACCTATTTTTCATCCTTGTGCACGTGCAAAGCACGTTCCTCTAAGTATGCATTCCCATCACCAACCACCACCCCATTCTTGGGGCAAAATTTCTCCTACCTCTAAGCTTGCCAAGACTTCTTCCCCACAAAGGGCCAAGATCTCGAATCTGAGTTCTCTGTAAACCATCGTTGCCACCTTATACTCGAACATCTTCAAAAGCTTTTGAGGCTTCCGAAGTAAAGCTCTCCAAAGCCTCAAAAATTGGAATTAATCCAGCTTGTATGCTCCTCGAAAGAGCATCGTGAACAAGTTTCACAGCTTCCTTATGACCCGCTCTCTCTTCTCGTATCCTCTGCCTCATCGAATCCAAATCCACCTTCAGATCGTCGAGCGGTGAGACACCATTTTCAGATGGAACCATCTTGTGGCTACCTTTGTCCGACAAGGCATCATCATGCTCATTTTGCCGCCGCTGATGGGTCCTTGCCCCCTCCATACGAAGGGTCTGGATCTGTTTCTCAAAATCCTTCAACATGTATTCAGCTTTCACTCTCCGACGTTGCTCTTCGTCTTGCCTCTCCCACAGCTGGTGCAAGCTCGTAGCAAAGTTGTTCATGGCAGTTTTCACCCCGGATTCCAAAATTCTTTCCATCAATTGGTTCCAGTCATGACACATAACGAAAACTGGGGGAGCACCGACTCTACCTGGGGAAAAAGGTGGGATTCCATCCGGAGTTTCTTCCTGCTCATGAAGAAGGCACCTAAATAACCAGCCGTTGATAGACTCGGCATAGAATCTTTGTTTATCGATCCACTCGTTGAAACAACGGCACCATTTTAGGAGCTCCATTTCAAGCTTGAGGGTAGCACGCAAGCTTGAATCTCTGCGGAATCCAGTGTTTGCTTTGAGGGAGCGCGTTTTACTTTCCAGGATAGCTTGGAATTGCTTTTGGTGACACTTAAGCATGGACTTCCACATCCTCCTCAATCTGAATATAGTAGCATAAGAAATTTAACCTTATACATTTGAATAATTTAGAGGTGTGATTTATATAACACAATCAAGGAAACAGGGTTGCCAAGTTCAGTTCATCATCATATTGGATGGTATTACCCGATATTGGAAAAACTATCCCAAGATGTCACTGTGCATGTGCGATATTGTTCATCGGCCGATACCAACAATCATTTTTTTTTATTTCGTTTTGCTATTGAAAGTTTAAATCCACCCGCTTTAAATATATATAAATATTCTAAGAATCTTAAATCCAGTGTTTTGTCGTGGTATAAATATGTTTTGAGGTACTTTATAAGAGAAATATTATTCGTACACTTACTTGTGTAAAAATTAAAATTGAGGTTAAAGGAAGAAAAACTGATCGAAGAAAATTAGTTTAGAATTTGATAAGAATCTAATGTTGTATTCAATTCAGACAGTAGTCTAATGTTTATGTTATTCAGATTCAATGTCCGGGCACATGCGGGATGATTTGGACTGAAAGAAGAGCTGATCGGAAAAATTAGTTTAGTATTTGATAAGAATATGATGTTGTATTCGATTCCGAACAGTAGTCTAATGTCTATGTTATTCAGATGACGATTTGTCAACATTGAGTTGAATGTTGGTTATTCGGTAACTTATGGATGTCATTTGTGTTAATTACGGATTTGTAGAGTAATGGGATGTCGGTACGCCCGACAAATTGACAACTGTGGTATTTAGTTATTTCGAATTGACTACTCTAATTTTTGTATGGATTAGACATAGCTCCTTATATAAGATCCAACGTCTTAGTTTGGTCGATGTCGGAGCCACATGATGATGTGGCCTTTTGGATCCTATATTTGGTTTGTATTATTTTAATTTGCTCGGTCATTATATCGATGTAAGATTCAGTCCATGGATACTTGGGTTATTAATTGGATAACTATTAATATTAGATAATTGTTAATAATGGGATCGAAATTTGGGACGTGATAACTTGTATACCCACTTGTACTAAAATTGTCAATTTTGGCAATGAAGCGAGAGAGATAGGAGATAATAAAAAGTAAAACAAGATGAGACCCTACTTATCCAAAAAAGGGAGATGGGCACAATACCCACTTTTGACAAATTTAATATAAGTAGGTGTACAAATAATATTTTCATTTTTCAACAACGTATAAGATTTAAATACAAATTTTGATAAAATTAACTAAAACTCCTTAAATAAGTAGAAAGAATATTAAAGATAGTTATATTTTAGCATATAACTCGGGATTTAACATGGTTATGAGAAAAAAAATTGCATTTGAAGCATCCAATACCGATAGGGGTACGACCAACACTAATACTGATATTTTCATCTATAATTCATGTCAATGGAGATAAATTAATCGGCTAGATATTAATAAAACATGCCCGAAAACAAAGACAAGTTCCTAAATCAGTAAGGATCACAATTGCACCGACCAGCTTTAACCTGATCATACAAAAGGAGGAAAATGAAAATTCCACCATGCCGGGCAGTTGCAAGTTTAGACATCAAAGCAACGATGTTTTTTTGCATATGGGAAAGAAAAAAGGAATTTACTTCCTGTCATGTATTGCAAGCAACCATGGCGACGACATAAATCGACAATGACGAATGACCAAATGCAGATGTGAATTGACCTTCTCCCCT
>JAOVVI020011490.1:1071-12628 GCA_028571085.2 Nepenthes alata | reverse complement strand
CATTAAAAAACAAAGTTTGGAACCTATCTCTTGGGAAAGAGGACGGACTACTTTCCCGATTCAATCAGACAGTAAGAAATTTGAATGAAGAAGAAACAAAGAACATAAGAATTTTTACGTAAAAAATCGTTTTCAACTAAGGAAAAAATTACGGGACAATCCGTCCGCTAAAGTGTTTCACTATAAAAGAGAATCTGAGAACAATCTTCCCCGGTTACACTGTAGAGAACAAAAGAGAAATTGAAGAACAGAACAACCACAACACACACACACAATGTTTCTAACAGTTTATCTTGTCTTCACCGTTTTTCTCTATATCAATCTCACACACACTTCTTTGTATATCTCTACATATATATAAAAAATAAGATAACCACCTACTAAATTCTGGGCAATAAACGGAACAGCAAAAGGATAGAACATATTCTATCCAAATCAACTGCTCCTGCATAACCGTTTGAGATCTCAATCTCAAAAATAAAACTGCTGTACTGGTATCTTTCTGGATTTTCAGTCGGGCAGGACAGCAGTTGACCGCCCGAATTCTAAACAAGAACGGTCAACTTTTCAGTGTTGACCGCCAATCCGGTCAACTAATTTGTTCACCATTCTCAATAAGGCGGTCAACATTTTATTGTTGACCACCAATCCGGTCAACTAAATGTTGACCAAAATTTTTCACGGGAGGGATTTCCAACACCCTCCCAACCCCCATTGTACAAGCTTCTATCCATCCTCATGATGCCACCCTCTCCTCTAATTATAGAGGATGATCGCCGTGAAAAGTCTTTTTCTATATTTCTTTAATTGATTGAGTCGGTCGACAAAATAAAGCTCCATTCAATCCATTTATTTGCTTTAAGTTTTTTTTTAATTCTTTCTCAATAGATAAAACCAATACAATAAAAAATATAATTTAATTATATAATTTAAATAAAAATTTCTAAGATATAACAACGAATAAGTGGGGATACAAATGCAACAATCGGTGTTCATTAGGAGCAGCGTCCCACATTAGGGAAATAAAAGGATATGCAATTAGTTGTAAATTTGTATTGGTTTATGATCAATTAATTTGGGCTTTTGAGTCTAAATGATTTCCAATACATATGGATATGTTGTACAGGTATTTGCGCGTACATATGCCCGTGAAGTTTAGAAAAATTGAAGATTCTAAAATTTTAGCGAGGTCTACAAGTATGGGGGCTCAATGAATGATTCCATAGCCTTTTTTAAGTAGTTTAATTTAAAAGTTTATATTTTCATTAAAAAATATCAATAATGTTAAACATTTTAAAAATTTGTTATATTTAGATTAAGATATTATCCATGTATTTTATGTAATAATCTTTTCACAAAATTATAAAATATACAAGCAAATTTTTTATAAGGCATAAATATAAAACATAGCATAACTGAAGAAAGGGGCCATTTCCTAGTAATTATAAAGTAAGGTATATTTGCTTCGTCGTGAATGGAGAAATGGATGCCGTGAAGGGTGGAAAGAGACTTTGAATTCTTCAGTAGGCAAGGAATTTATCCTTCTCCTCTTCAGGTTTGCACACTTGGCCTTTTGTTTTATACAAGATATGCAAAGATCAATGGACTTTGCCACTTCACAGCGTAAAGAACTAACTGATCCAGAAGTTTTCCCGAAGGCTAAAAGAAAAACTATGAAAAAAGTAAGAGAGATTTAATTATTTTTCAAATAGGGCCATAAGTTGAGAAACTGATACAGCTTGTATTTTAAAACTATAATCAAAATCTCAGTGCAAATTTCATATATATAATATAAACCAAAATATAGCAAGTTTTTTTTTTTACCATTGCTAATCTCAATTCAAAGTAAATATTGGGTTACACCGTAAATTCTTCCTGTCAGGTCTTTAAATTGACTAGTCACCCTAAGAATTTCGATCTCACTTAACATTAATATGCCAATGAAATAAAGCAACCTTGTCTCATAGGTACAATATGTATGAATGTAATTATGTATGCATGTGTATCTGCATGGTCGAATATATATACATATATATATACAATATTGATCATTCATTTTGTCTCACCCAAACTCCAAGACATGCAAGCAATTTTCTCCTCTCTTTAATTTTCTCATCCAACGTATCTTGTTTGCTAAATGAGTGATAATAATGGGAGACAACCCTAAAAACACTCGAATAACTATTCCGACAGAGGGTGCTCCGCTGTATACTAAAACTCCTAAATCGAAAAATCTCCTGATTGGAAGTATGGAGCCACCTCCCATTAATGACACACCACCACCGACAGTGGCCATTGTCACATCAAGCGCTGACAACAGTGTGTCGATCAAACACTTTTGCCTACTGGTGCTGGCAATAATTGTGCTGATCATAATCGTTCCATTGTTCCTCCACCACATATTCGCTACTTATCTCATCTGCAACAATGATGTTGCCAAGAACCCCAACACTGTCCCGCATGGGAAGAAGGAAAGCATCTATCAAAAGGTGCAAAAATCCCAAAGAACAGCCGTTCAAATAGTCAAATTGGCCTCAGTAATTCACATCGGATTATGGTTTTACTATTAATATAGTTGATCATTAATATCTCTGTCCAAAGGTTGAGGAGGAAAGTTGCTTTGGGCTCGGAGCTGTGGAAATGGAGCATGCTGATAGTTGTCTTCTCGTGTGGATATCCTGTGATTAACGTCGCTGTGAGTTTATGGCGATAGAAAAATACAAATGCTATGTGAGCAAAATTGAGATGAGTTTTTACGTGGGTTTTTACACTATATTACATTGTACAATTAGGGTATCTGAAATTAGTAGTAATTAAGTTTTTTTCTTAATTAAAAAGAATTTTTCATATGAATTTATTGTGTAATTTATATATTTGATTATTTGTGTATTTATCTTGTCTTCAACAAAGAGAGTTTCCAATCATAGAAAATGTTATAAAAGTTTTACTTAAGGCTACAACAAGAGTAGAAGTAAAAACACTATATAAGCAAAACCTAGATGGAGAAGGCAATTTAGTTGATGCTCCTCCTCAAGGTAAACCAAAATCTTTCTTTAATTACGACTCTTGAATACAGATGTGGGCAAAAAGATAACAATCATAGATGTATAACTTGTATGTTTGATTAAACGTGTCTCTGCTATTTCTTATTACTTCAATAAAAAAATAAAAAAACAAAACAAAAACAAAAGATGGTACTGTGGTGCCAATGTTTTCCCAACAATATTACCAAATATTGTAGAAATTTTACCTAAGGATATGGTGAGAGTAGACATGAAGATGTTGAAGAAGATGATGGAGTTTGATGCTTCTCTTGCTAGGTAAACAACATCCTTTCTATTTTGTTCTTGTGAAGAATACATAACTAATAATTTTTCTCTCGATTATTTTCTCATTGTAATATCTTACGTTTGGACACTTATATTGTATTATATAATTAAGATGTTTAGACTTGGTGATAACTAAATCTCACCCTTGTGGTGTGCAATGTGCCAATTGGCTCGAATATAGTGGAGACATTTTCAATATGCAATCTTACGATTATTTTTTTTAATTGAGAAATTTTTTTTTATGAATAATTACTTATGTGATTTACATGTTTAATTTTAAATATCTTTGCTATTCCTTACGACTTTAATAGAAAAAGATATCATATTGTGATACCAATAGAAAAATCATTAAAATTTTACCTAAGGCCATGGTGAGAGCAGAAGTAGAAATGCCATGTGAGCAAAACCAAGATGGAGAAGATGATCAAGTTCATGCTCCTCCTCAATCCTCTCACCAGATAAACCACATTCTTCTTTTCAATATGCAACTCAATGATATAATGTAGCAATATACGAACAGTCACGTTAATCACAGGATATTCATAAGAGAAAAAAACTATCAGCATGCTCCATTTCCATAGCTCCGAACCCAAAACAATCTTCCTCCTCAAGCTTTGGACAAAGATATTAATGATCAACCATGTTAGCAGTAAAACCATAATCCGAGCGTAAATCAATGAGGCTAATTTGGCTATTCGAACTGCTATTCCTTGGAATTTTTTCACCTTTTGATAGATGCTTTCCTCCTTATGAGGGATAGTGTTGGGGTCCTTGGTGAGTGACATCTTTGTTGCAGATAAGATAAGCAGTAAATGCGACGAGGATGAACAATGGAACGATTATGATCAGTACGATTATTACCGGCACGGGTTTGGCAAATGTCTCCGGCTGACAGACCATTGTTACCATCCGACTCGTCATTAGCTATTGCAGGTGGTGGTGTGTCACCTTTGGGAGGTGGCTCCCTACTTCCACACGGGATAATTTTCGATTCGGGAGTTTTAATATGCAGCAGAGCAACCTCCACGTCAATAGTTACTTGAGTGCACTCAAGGTTATCTCCCATTATTATCACTAAGGATACGTTGGATGAGAAAAGAAAAGACAGCAGAAAATTGCTTGGGTGAGAGAAAACGAACGACCAGCGCTGTGTATATATATATTCAGCCACGCAGACAGACGTACACATTCCTCGCCAGCTGAAGAAACCAAAGTCTCTTACCACCCTTTTTGGCATCCCTTTCCCCATTCACGATGAAGCAAATATACCTTACTTTATACTGACTAGGAAATGGTCCCTTTCTTCAGTTATACTATGTTTTATATTTATGCCTTATAAAAAATTTGCTTGTACTAATGGATCATAAACCAATACAAATTTACAACCAATTGCATATCCTTTTATTTCCCTAATGTGCGACACTGTACCTAATGAATTCCAATTGTTGCATTTGTATCCCCACTCTTATATTTTAGTAATTTTTATTTAAATTACGTAATTAAATTATATTTTTTATTATATAAGTTTTATCTATTGAGAAAGAATTTTTTTTTAAAAATAAAAAGCAATAAATGGACTGAATGGAGCTTTATTTTGTCAACCAACTCAATCAATTAAAAAAATATAAGAAAAGACTTTTCACGGCCATCATCCTCTATAATTAGAGGACGGGGAGGCATCATGAAGATGGATAGAAGCTCGAACAAGGGGAGTTGGGAGTGTTTGCAGAAAGGTCGATACGAAAAGTGAGGAGGTAAACAGTTTAAGTCGGGATTTAGTGTGTTAGTTTTTGGTTTAAAAATTTAATATTTACTATAGTTGGCTCTATTCTAGGTTTCTTACTTCATACCTTCAAATTTCTAACTTAATATAAAGTTTATTTTCTAGTCGAATACTTTGGTTGATACTGAAATATTATAATTTTATATTATATTATTCTACGTGATTTAACACGTTTTGACAAACCATAAAAACTTTTTAACAATTTTATATATTTGTATTTTATTTTGTGTCATTTTATTTTATTGAACCTTAGATGGTTGAATCACTAAAACTCTTGCAACTTTGAATCCGTAGCATTTAGTTTCTCGTATTTGATTTCAAGTCATTTTATTTTCTCAATATTGAATAGTTGAGTCACCGCTGATTTTAAAATTTTTAAATTTTTATCATTTTTTTACTTTATTTACTATCATTTAATTTAATAAGTTTTGAATAGCTAAATCACTGCCATTCTTGTAATTTTATATTTCTACACTTTAAAATTTTATAACTTAAATTCTGTCATTGTTTGATGCTGGAGTTGTCATAGGTATTTTATTTTTAAGTAATTTTAATTTTCATTGCTTAGTTTTCTATATCTTTTAATTAAATTTACGGCCGTACCATAGTTATTACGGCCACCATTATCATCACCGGTGTTATGTTTTAATCTTCTTTCGATATTTTTGGAATATAATACAGTCATGAAATTAGTTTCACCGAGAGAATTACCGATGTTTTAATCATGTCCTTACGTTTGAAATTACAAACATGAAACACTTTTCCTTAAAATGTGAATCTCGTAATGTTACATTTACCAAGGGTACACAATCCCCTCAGTAGTGATGACACACGGACCCGGGGGGCGTCCTTTTCCCCTGTGGAGAAGGACGCTCCTTCTCCTTCCATCAGCCGTCGGATTAAAAAATCCGACGGCTTCTATTTTTTTATGATAAAAAATATAAATTTTTTATTTTTTTATTTTTTAAAATATTTTTTTTACTTTTGATTATAAAAATATATATTTTAATATTTTTTATTTTTAAATTTAATAATTTTTTATTTTAAAAAATGGGAGCTGTCGGATTAAAATCCGACGGCTGATGAAAGGAGAAGGACCCCCCCTGAATCCATGACACACCGCCATACAAATAAAATATACAACTTTATCACCAAAACTTCACCATTTATGATCTTTTTAAGTATTTGCATGCAAATCAAACTGTAGACTCTAGTATCAGTTGTTGGGCAGAACACCGCCGAGGAGGGAGTCAACCGCATCGCTTTGCAAGCATGTGTAGCTGCAGGCCTCTCTGTAAACAGTAGATGTTCAAAGACTCTAGACAAATGTCCAAAAATCAAGAACATTGTTATGCCATATTGCATCAAAACTGTAACGTGCCGTTTTTTTAATTGAAAAATCGGTAAAATTTTAGCTATAATATGGACGTCTGTTAAATACAGAACCTGTGAATATCATTTTATACTGAACATGCAATTCACAAAATCTAAACACATGATCCAAAAAGCTATAAAACCACACGTGGCACAAACGTCATAACTCCAGTATGACATTTGCTCGAAAAATATGCCACTAGGTATCCAACAAACCATCCCGACCTGCGGAAGTATATATATATTTATCGATACAGCAGAAACTATACAACGGTTATAACATCATCATCATATGCATACATCTTTAACAAAATCCATTAGAAATAAAAAAATAATCCATCAGAAAGTGCAAGGCTAAAAAACTAAGTCCATAAGGTCATTTGCCATTGTCTTCAAAGCCTACCTAGCTCAAACCTCTACCCTACATTAGCGGGTGCAACTTATACTCATCTGAAGGGAGAAAAATAGTAATGATAAGCTAAAAGCTCAGCAATGCACATATATATATATATATATATATATATATATTGAGGACATGCGTAATTTCTTGTTCAAAATATAATAATACATAAATGAATGACAGATATGCATATGAGACTATAACTTAGGATTCGGGAGGAATGCTTTCATGATTTATTTTAATTTTCTTTAGTTCATTTCCTTTATATTTTCTTAGTTATCAATTTATATCGAAAACTTATTTTGTTTGGAGGCCAAGGTCAGTAGGCCTCACTAACAAATGAGCGGTCGTTCGTACTCTGAATTGTGTTTGCTTCTACACAATCCAAAGCCATCTCCTCCAACTCAAAATCCAGATGCAGGCAACCCAACCGCAAGCGGTTTCAAAATAGACAACGACTTTCTGTTATAATATACTATAGCATGCCAAGGAATATCACCTGCTAGAAAATACGGCCAGAATATACGGCTAAAATAATCGTTGAGTTTTCAATATAATATTTATGGCATGTTAAAATTTATTATCCATAATCCTTTGTCCAAGTTATTAGTTCCTTATTTCATTAGGGAATTCTATTCATAAGCGTAAAATCCTTCGTTCCTACTCTATTGGAGAACGTTTCATAAGCCAATCAGTTCATTGTTCTCGAGAACAGTTTATAAGTTTTGGCATGTAAGGCTTTCCATTGTTAATTCTTTCATCATTGGTTCATTACATGGTCTTCGGAACATACTAAATTAACATATTTATAATATATGCTGAAATTATGATTAATTCGGATAAAGCTCAAAGGAGGCATGGGATAGGGTTCTGTGTCTGAAAATTGATCAAAATTACAAAATTACGCATGAAATTCACATATATACATAAAAAATAAAAGATGAGAGTATGAGTGCACTTTCCTTAACATTATACCCTACAAATCGGAAGAAAGGATGATCTGAAATACCCGAACGACATATTTCTCCCTCCTGTCGTGCCATTCTCTCTCTACCAGATTACTTTCTCTCTCCTCCGTGCTACCTTCGGTGCCATTCAGCTTCGTGCACTCTGCCTCCAATCACCGCCGACCACTTGTGCACCACCTCTGCCACCAACACCTCTCTCGGCGTCATCTCATCGACACCAATGCCGGCTATGCCACCGCTCACGGCCACCGTCCTTCCCTCTGAGAGATTCTCTCTCCTCGCTGCGTACACGGCCGTCGTTCCAACTCCCCCTCTCTTCACAACCATCCACCACAGGCACCACCGCTGCACCGCCTGCCACTGCCGCATCGATCTCTTTTTCAATCGACGAGAAGCTCGTGCCGCTGCCCTTCGCTCTCTCCATTATCTCCCGATTGATCCGATATCTCCAAAAATCGGTACATGTAATCCCAAAATTAACATCTATAAAGAGAATGGAATGGTTTATTTACCTCGGTTTCACCCGATTCCTCCGACAACAGTGGCGATAGCGGTGGCTTCTCCTTCGTCCCGTGTGATTTCCTCCTTTCCTTCACACCACGGCACATATCAAAGAGCGAGCTTCGTCGGGCTTCCATTTTCGGCGCTGATTTGCTCCGGTGATGACGGCCGGTGGCCTCCCGTTCTGCCTTCTCCCCGCAAAACCCTCCTCTCTCTCTCCCCCCGATCCTTCATTCTTTATTTTCCTTCTTTTTTTTGTTTTGTTATATATATCTCTTTTTACGTTTCTTTTATTTCAAAAACTAAATCGATACACGATAACAGCACAGACACGCTCGGGATGCCACTTCATAATTTTGATCATTTCTTAAAATCTTATAATATTTAATTAATCTTCATTACACCTATATTATCCAAAATAATAATAATAATGAATAATTCCAATTAAATTGGACAAAAATTTTGGATGTTATATTCTTCCCCACTTGTAGAAATTTTGTCCTCAAATTTTGACGAATATAAAGATTTACAATTGGAAAAAAAATTCTTTCAGAATTCCTTCTTCACGATTCTATGTCACATCATTGATCAAATGATTTATCCTTGGTGGCCTTTTCCCAATGAATTGTCATATTTTCCAATATTTCAGGTTAAAGCCTCATCATAAAATAAATTCTTAATTTTTTGCAAGGTTTAATTCGATCACGTACTTATTTTCTTAATCATTGAATCATGGGAGACTTCATGAAAATCCTCAAATTCTAGGCAACCCAGATTTATTGGCTATTCTCCAATTTAATTCAATATTTCAAACGAACCAATGAACTTCTACTTCAGTGCATTTTAAGTATAAAAAATGATCGATCATATGAGACCTCAGTCTTATTACGAAATCTCCGGACTATGGGGCCACAACGCTTCAACTGCACTACTCTGATTGACCATTTACTTGCACACTAAATAAACTGTAATTTTTATCCATTGATTCATCAAACACCTAGATCACATAGCAGCTATAGACTCAAGAAAATTCTAACGATATCAATATATTTAAGGCAAAATTCATAATCCTCAGATAACAACCAACATCTGAAATACGATCAAGCAATTAACCCAAATTTGGTACATCCTCGAGTTACCATTAAAACCTCAAATTTAAATATTTAACAACTTACCATTGTATTGGCATACCGACAAGTTAACTTGCTCATTGTTTACCTTCCACAATCCCTATGGAGTATCAAAAATATCTTAAATCTAAGGACTCCCACTTACAAATTCCAAACCACAGTTGGAGTAACTCTGATTATGTACCTCCCCCCACTTAATCCAAGAGCATCCACCCACATACGATGCAGGAAAATCATGATCCTAGATATTCTTCAAAACATCACATTCTGCTATAATGATCCATCAGGGATCAATCCAAATGACTCATTCGACAATTTATCTTTCATTCCCTGGAAACTATCTTTATGTATCTCATCCCAACAGATACTGAACGCTATCAAGCTAAATGTCCCATGGATGTTACAAAATCTTGGGGAACACTTTAACGGATATCACTCCAAATTCACCTAGCCCAACACGCATTTTGCAACATCAATCAATTCTTCCCAATCGAGCCATTGCTCTATTCCCTATGAAACCACTTTTATGCTCTTGAAGAAACTACGTGCCCAACATAATATTTTCCTTAATCAAACTTATATTCTCTCCCAATTGGGCACATGTCTGATTGCCTTCCTAATCCATGATACCGTCCTTAAAAAAGGTTCATATATCCCCATGATCTTATAAATTTCTCGATAAGACCTTCACAAAATTAACCTAAATGTAGCCGAAAGATCCATTCTATTGTATCCACTAGATCATCAATAAAACTTTTAACCCAAATGGTATTACCGAAATTTGTAACAGTTGAATCCTTCTACCGAATGCTTCCACGGGCACAATTCTCAATTATTCACAATTAACAATGCTATAGATATAGATAGATCTTAGAAATCATCACACTCTTGCAATAGATCAAATAATTTACTTATTCATTCGCTGTGCCCACTTATAAAATCATTATTCTCCTAATGACCTAATTTTCAAAAAATCCATAGATAATTCCATCGGTTCATCTTACCTACCTCAAAGGTTCTAGAGCATCCCATGGTGGCACGTAACCAACACTTCTTTGATTCTGTACGAATTTTTTAAAGATCGGTGTCGATTTGAACACAACCTCAAATTACCGATCAAAAGATCAATCACTTAATCTTCCTTCCAAGAACATTATCAAATATTTATATGACTAAAATTTTTCAATAACCACAAAATGACCTCCAAATGTGGTCTCATATACTAAATGAATTGGGCACAAATTCTCATTAAACGATTTGCAGGCTAGATGATGCTAATTCTCCAATATCTCGATCAATTCAAACTCATACTCCAAACCCCACAACCCAATTGTAGGGTGTAATATCCTTACCATTCCAATTCACGCTGACATGGCATTCACCCACCAGCTATCACCAAAATCATATCAAAGCTTGATACTTCAAAACAAATGAATTCAACCAAGTCAATTATATCTACGGACCCAAGAAAATTTGTAAACCTTGATACTGCTAGTATCAAGCCTAAATCCTTAAATAAACGAATAAACTTAGAAATCACAAATGAAAACATAGATCCAGGATCCCAAGACGATATATATGTTACAATATCAAATTTTAGGAATCTTACCTTTCATCACGGGGAACGACCCTCCACACTTGAGCCATCACCATAAAACCCAATCCAAGACATTGGACTTCTTTACTGCCTGGCTAAAGGATATAGACAATCCTCAATCCAGTGATCGAACTATCTATGATTTAAAATATGCTCTCAAAATTTTTTCAGGAAGATATTTATCCATAGGTCATCAATAAACATATACCATGATGTATCCTTATCCTTCTGGATACAGTATCACTATAAACACCATTTTAAACCTCAAGATCCATATTCCAACTTATACGAGAAAATATTACCACATCTCCTTCCAGATACGAGATCACCAAAGCTAGATGATCAAATCTAACTTCTAATTCTAGCTTAGTTCTATCCTAAGGCATTAACACTAGGATAACTAGAACTACCTAGTCTAGCTAAATCATCTTACGCATTCATCTACTGATTCAATATTCCTTATTCTATCCTAAAT
>JAOVVI020011489.1:0-12629 GCA_028571085.2 Nepenthes alata | reverse complement strand
GTGCTCTCTCTTTCTTTGCTACTATTTCCCTATGAACTCAGTATTTAGAGAAACAGCTTCTCACGAGCAACTACGAAGCCACTTTCCCTACGAGTTCACCCTCAAATACAAACACTCACCAACATTCAAATTGCATCTCTAGCATCTTTCTGTTCTCTGAGAAAGATTTTTGACTTGAGTATCGGAGTATTTTCAGTGAGACCAAATTCTACCATCACCTGACCTCTTGTTTGAAGTTGTGGTGTGCAGGACACAAAGTTCAGTGAACGAAGACCGGATCCTAACAGACTATTTGACGCAAATCTGTTCAAGTTTGGATTCAGGATGCATTATTGGCATCGGCTTTGGGAAGCTAACAAAAAGCTAACCACTTTTATCTCCACAAACGCTTTCTTTTACAAAATCAGTATCATCAAACAGAATGGTGAACACTAGAACCCAAGCTAATGTTCCTGCTAGAGATGTTGCCTCTCCTTACCAGGACCACTCTGCTAGTAACCTAGTCGAGGTGCACCAGCGCCATTCCTCTAGATCTGGCGGAGCAGATGAGTAACATGAACAAAATACTCCAAATGCTCTACACCCGATAGGGAAAGAAGAAGTAGGGGGCTCCGCCTTCCACAGCTCTTATAATGGCCTCCAGGCAAGGAGGTCAAAGGAAGAAGAAGCCGGCCAAGAAGGCTACGAGGCCGGACAACACTCATGCTCCGGAGGCCTCCAACGCCTAGAGTCGTCCAAGGCTTGAAGGGCGCTTGGACCACAGGACTCCGGAAGAGAGGCTTGAAAGGAGGAACCCCCGATATTCTCTAGTAGAGCCACGGCCTCAGACTTAGAAAGGAGCCTCTCGGAATGATCGATCTGCCAGCAATAGTAGTCGACCGGCTATGTGTCACACTGCTTAAAGAATGGAGTTGACGACATACCTCAACTCTAATAGATTTGGGAATACCTCCAGAGTGGAGGCAAAAGTCAAAAAGATCTTGAACCGCATGTTTAAGGATGATGACGAGCACGCTGTTGATCTGGAGAGATTTTTTTTGGTAAGTAAATTGTATTAAAATAAAAATAAAAAATTATAAAAACTAATGTTCTATCTCCAAGTGTTTTGCCGACTTGGATTTAGAACAAAGATACTTGGGCATTCTCCGAGCACCATGGATCATATCATGAACCCATTGTAAAAATACTGAAGGAAATAATCGAAGATAATTCCGATTGCCTTCAACCAAACCGTCCAAAATGCATATACACAAACTAGACAAGCTGGAGATAATAGCGACCTCATGCACCGCGCTCCACCATTTGCAATCGGGCCATCCGTGCACCAATTAGCTCCTTGAGCATTCAACGTGTTGATTGGGAATACCAAAAGGCCATCCATTCCGGGAAAACAAAAAGGAAGTAGCTACTCCAAGCAGATCAACAAAAATACTCCATATCGGACAAATGCCAACTAGTGTACATATCATTTCGGCCATTGGAATGATGTAAATTAATTCTGAAAATTATTATTATTATTTTCAAAATAACTCCATACTGGGCAAAATGCTCTAAACCGCCCACAAAGCACCATATCCAATCCATCTTGGCAGAATCCATACCATCCTAAGAAAATTGTACCGGGAATTCTAAGAAGGCCATCTACTCCGGGCATAAAAAAGCATACCTACACTCGAAGCAGGAATGAAGCATACCCAGTCGGGATGCTTTTTTTTACAAAGCATACCGACATGATGCGACAAACTGGGAAGTAGCATCATACCGGGCAAAGGTGCAAGACCAGCCAAATAGACCAAACCGGCAAAAAGACGCATACCGGTAAACTGGGCAGTAATAAAGCATTTCATCCGGAATACAATTTTTTTTCCGAACATTACTCCATATTGGCTAGTTGCATAAAATCAGCATAAACACATCATACCGGGAAAAAACACAAGACCGACCTAAAATGCCCATACCAGCAAAACCACACAGACCGGCAAACTAGACAGGAATAATGCATATTGGCTGGTATGCTATTATTTTACAAAGTGTACCTGCATGATGCGACAAATCGGGAAGAACTATCATATCGAGCAAAAGGTACAAGACCGGCCAAATCGACCAATCAAGGAAAAAAATGCATACCGGCAAACCAGACTTCATTAAAACATTACGATCAGAATGGTTTTTTTGGGCAATAAAACTGGGATAAAGCACCATCCCGGCTACATGCACCATACTGACAATAGCTTAAAACTACCAACAAAACCAAACTAATAAAAATATCAAACCAGGCAAAAAGCACATGATCGACCAAATGCCCCCACACAGGCAAAAGATGGCCATAACATAGAAATCATAATGACCGTCTATAACTCGGGTGAACGAGGAACCATCAAATTAAACTTTAGCACCCTTAGGTTTCATAAGAGTGGATTTTTGATTTTTCCGAGAAGTTGATTGTTTCAATGGTCATGCCTGCTCGAATCGAGAAGGAGTTGTAATCTGATCAGCCACCTCCTGAGCTTGATAGTGGAGTGCACCGCTCTCCCACCTGTCAGAAGGCTTCAAAGGACTAGTGGAGGACTTAGGATCTCCATTATTGCCCTCTTTTGGGGCAATTTTGTCAACAATATGAAAGACCTCCACTAAGCCACCCAGTTGGATAAAACGGCAAGTCGGTGAATCAGTCTCAGCTTTCAAAAGGATATCAAGAAGACCATACACTGCCTGCTTCCCTTCAGGGGATGATGAAGTAATATATGGCTAAGTAGTCTTAGCATCCACCAACATCTGGATAGCGTCTGATATTGTACCAGGAAAACTGTCCTGATCCACCACTACCTGAGAAGGAGATTTGCAATCTGCCCTCTCTTCACTATCAGTAGAAAATGGCACCTCAGTAGTCTCATCTAGCAAACAGTTTTCCAGGCGATCACACACTGCCTGCCTCCCTTCTGGAGATAACGAAGTAATTATGGCCGAGTAGATTTTGCCTCCATCAACATCTGGATAGCATCAATTGTTGTACCTTGATAACCCGCCTAATCAACCACTACTAGAGTAGGAGCTGCATGCTCTACAGTAACCTCACCTAGAGCAGAACCAAGATTAGGCCGGCAGCAACAAGGCAAGTGGGTACAGGATGGAGCAAGATGTAGCTCGGCATTCCTACTGTTCGGCCTCAAAGGCATCACCAAATCAGGTGCCAAAACCTCCTGATCTCCAGCCAAGGAAATCCCTTGGCCAACACAATCTGAAGCATCTTCCTTATAGTTCTGGAGCACTTCAAAAGCATGTGATGTATCCACGGCACAACCAGAACCCAATTCAAGTCAAGATTTGAAAATCAAATCGACATTAGGAACAGATACATCACAAAGCTGAAGAACTTCAAAGCATTAGAGGTTAAAGTGAAGGATTAATAATAGAGACAGCCACCGACCTTGTGAGCAGAGTAGTAGTGTCATGTGCCTTCCAAATACTTCATAACGTAGCAGAGGATTGCCCAGCTAGTACAATTTTACCAGAAGGCATGCAAACCCTCTTAGATTTGAAAGGGGGCAGCTTTGTGGTGCAATGCCTGATATGGTGTATTGATGCAAAATACCGGTATGCTTGAGGACAAAAAGGAAAAATGTGTGGGCAGCTTTGTGCTTTCTACCCGATTTGGGGGATATTGCTAGTATGAGTATTTTTCCAGTGTCGATATGGGTGCTTTGTGATGGTCTTGTGTTTCTTTCCTGGTATGATATTTTTACCGGTTTAGATCATATGTGGGTTTTAAATCTATGCCGGCTTTTATAGATATAAAAAAGCATTTTGGCAGGGTATGCATTTCTCCTGTTTGGAGTGCCGGTATGGCAAAAAAAAAGGAAAAAAAAGAAGAGAAAAAAAGAGAAAAAATGACGGTGATCCTTTGTTGGATATGTTCCTTATATTGAACGCGGGATCTATTGTTCATCAGCCTCGGGCGTGCAGGTGAAGTGTTGCATAAGCACTTGGCTTGGTAATGGGTTGGCTACAACGAGTTGCTGCTGATCGTGGTCTCAATGTCGTCCGCGACCTTCTCTTGGCCGTGGCAGCATATATGACGGAGGATGAGTCATAGTTGACTAAGAGGTGCCTATATTCCACGGGTTTCTGTTTATGATGCCATGACTTACCTACGTGTGTTGTCATATCTTTTGTAGTGTCTTTTAAATTCTGTACATGTTAGTATATGTTTTCTTCTGGCGGAAGTCCTAATTTTCTCCTAAATACATTTCGTTTACTATTTTGGAACAGCGCTATATGCAATGCTCAGGCTTTCTTTACTTATGTTACTTGTGAGAAAGTTGCTTGAGAGATGCCCTAACATTTATATTCTAACTTTAAATCGGCAAAATATTTGGAGATAGAATATAAGCTTCTGTAATATTTTTATTTTAATACAATTTTCTTACTTACCAAAAAAAATGATTTGAAAGGGGGTACAAAGTGACCATTTTTTTTGGTAAGTATTTAAAATGTATTAATAAAAATGAAAGAATATAGATCAGATGTTCAATCTCCAAATAGATTGGGGATAAACAACTACGCTAGGGCATACCCCGAGCTAAGAAATACAAGATTCGAAGTAGAAAATAGAAACAGACTCTGGTAGCGATATACTTGCAAAGCTAAACAACGGGAAAATGCCATTCATACAACGGCAGGAGAAACAGACATCATACAGATCTGACGATGCAGTAGAACATGAAGTAGCCAACCCTGCGTCGGTAGCAAATCAATCTGATCTAGGAAAGATACCCTCCCCCAACAAGTTAGTCCTGAAATCCAACTCATCACATCAATCGGCAAAGAACCAGGGATAGATCCGCGCCCGAAACCGTCGCCATGTCGAGGGTTCGAACGTCCGTGCCAAATGGAGTAGCCAACCGTACGTCGGCAGGAAAGCGATGCCCGCATGGCCAAACCGCTCCACTTTTGTTTTTCAAGGAAGAAGAAAAAAAAGAAGAAGAAAAGCCATAAGTAATCGAACATCACACCGTATGGTCAAGGGATTTTTTTTTCAGGAGAAGAAAAAGAGGATGAATTAGAAGATGAAGAATCAACTAACCGAACCACACCGGATGGTCAAGGGTTTTTTTTAATATAGAGAAACACCAAACGAACAGGACTAGAGCCCGCCCTGCCCGACTGACTAAATTGTTTTTTGAAGAAGAAGAGACCCCAAAGAACTGGAAGCACACCGGAGGATCAAATGCTTTTTTTCAATATATATATATATATAGAGAAACCAAATCCGAAGAAGCACACCCTGAGCCAGTCAGTGTAATCCTAGAGATAAGGAGAAAAAAACCTAACAACCAAAAGAGGCACTACAAATGGAGAGGAGGTCCACAAATACCAAGAAACACTCCAGTCAGACAAGGTCAGGGCTAGCCAGCGCAATCCCCCCACCTTTTTTTTTACCAACCTGAAAGTAACTCGAGCAAAAGGCACCAAGTTCCAATATCTGCCAAAGCCATACGGCAACCAGAATAAACCATTCCTGTGTCAGACCATCCCTGAACCCCAGCGAGCCAAGGCTTAAAGGGTAAGGTTCCATCGGTCCTTAATGTGCTTGTAATCCTGATTGCGCATAGGGCTTAATGCTTCTAATATATGCCGCACAATATCTGTGATCTGGATAACCAGCTGTTGCTCAGAAGCCCAATTGGAGTCATTGAAAATCCTTTGGTTGCGTTCCTTCTAGAGATAGTAAATCGACGCCGCCAGTGTTAGACGGAAGGATAGCCCTTTAGGGTTAGAACCTTTCCATCTTTTGGCAGCCCACAGAATGTTCGAATGCAAGTCCATATATGACCATGATATCCCCACTCTCTGACGCATCTTTTTTCAGACAGCGCCAGTGAAGACACAATTGAAAAAGAGGTGATCAGGATTCTACACCTCAACTTGACAATAAGTGCATTTATCTGAAATATTAGTCCATCGGCTAACCCGATCAAGCGTACTAAGTCGACGTTGGGTGCACAGCCAAAAGATGAAAGCATGGGAAGGAATAAGGTAAGGACCCCAAATTAGCGAGGCCCATGCCAGTTTTTCTTTTGGGGCACGATAAAGATCATACGCAGAGCAAATCGAGAAATGACCGTCCCTAGAATGACTCAAGCTAATAGAGACTTGCTCGTCTTGATGGGGCTGGTAATTGGGCATTTTTTCAAGAATGCGCCTTACATCCTCATCTTTGTCATTCGGCCATCTCCACGCCCCATTCCTGATAATTTCCTGTACCTTTTCATCAATGGGGATACCCGTGACCAGACGCACCCGATCCCCACAATGGTCGAACGGAGGTCCTAGAGGATGCCAATTATCTAGCCAAATACGTGTCTGAGATCCATTTCCAATAATGAATTTGACATGGGGGCACATATCAGAACGAAGCTTCATAATCTTCTTCCATGCCCAAGGCGCTGAACTCAGAACTTTAATGGTCTAAATACAGCGATTCTTTAATCTATAGTTCCGAATCCAGGTCACCCAGATGGAGTCATCCTTGCTATTAAGAAGTCTCCAAAGAAGCCGGCTGATTAGAGCTTTATTACCTGCATGGAGGTTTTTAATCCCAAGGCCTCTTTCATCATTCGGACAACACACATCAGCCCAAGCCACTTTAGCTGAGTTTTTGCCTTCCAAGCACCCATGCCAAAGAAATTTTTGAAGGAGATTCTCTATTTCCTTAAGTAGACTTTTGGGTAGAAGGAAGAGGGACGCCCATTACAAGTGAATGGACGACAAAATAGAGGTTAAGAGCTGAAGGCGACCTCCAAATGAGAGTCATTTGTTTTTTCCATGAGGCAATCCTATTCTTGATTCGTTCAAGGAGGGGTTGACAATCCTTAATTGTGAGCTGCGTGGTTAAGAGAGGTACTCCCAAGTATTTGACAGGTAGATGACCTCTTTTAAACCCCAGAATGGTGGTGATTTTATCAGCAAGGCTGGTATTTTCCATACACATAAAAACCTCGCTCTTTTCTTTATTTGCCTGAAGACCTGATAGAAGTTGAAATTCCTTAAAGCAGTCATTTAATATACGGTCTAATTTCGGATCGGCCTTAGAAAAGAGTAGAAGGTCATCTACAAAAGTAAGCATGATTGTGTTTGTATCCTTGCATTTCCAATGGTATTGAAAAGATGGACATCGTCGGGCTTTCACTTCTATAATACCATTTAGAACTTTCATGACCAGAACAAAAAGATAAGGCGAAAGGGGGTCGTCCTGTCGAAGGCCTTTGGCACCTTTGAAGAAGCCAACAGATTCACCATTGATGTTTATCGAGTACAACGGTGTAGTTATACACTACTCAATCCACATAATAATCTTGGGAGGGAATCCCATAATATGAAGGGTAGCAATAATAAAGTCCCAGTGAACAGAGTCATAAGCCTTCATTAGGTCAACTTTCATAGTGCATCTGGGTTCACCCTTGCCCACATGGTATCAGTGAAGCAGCTCTTGAGCAAGGAGGATGTTGTCACTAATGTGTCGGCCCGCAACAAATGCAGTTTGACTTTTATCGATCAGATAAGAAAGAGTACCTCTAACTCTGTTGGCAAGAATATTGGATATGATCTTATATATTACAGTGCAGCAAGCGATTAGCCTATAGTCAGTTACCTTGGCAGGTGACTTAACCTTTGAGATAATGCTAATAAGAGTGGCATTCACTTGTTTTAACATCTTCCCGTTTGTAAATAAATCTTGGACCGCCTCCACCACCAAGGGCCCAACAATGGGCCAGGATGCCTTGTAAAATTTTGAAGAGAATCCATCAGGCCCAGGAGCTTTAGAATCTCTAATGGATAAAAGGGCCTTATGAATCTCTTCCGCATTCATCGAACGACACAGATCCTCTTGAGCCGACGTCGGAAGAGTATCATGTATAAACGGACGGGCCCGCTCCAAAACTGCGGTAGAATTGGCTCTACCCGCCCCCAGGAGGCTCTGGAAATGATTCACAATCAGCTGTTGAACCTCTTCCATGCTTTGGGTGCGTTCACCGTCAAATTTTGTAAGGGATAGGATTCTATTGCGGTTAGTTTTCTGGGAGATTGAAAGGAAGAAAAATTTAGAGCATTGATCCCCATCCTTTATCCAGTGAAGTTTGGCCTTTTGGTGTAATAGTTATGATTCCTTCACCAAGGCTCTAATATAGTTGGTCTTAAACAATCGCTCAGCTTCACTGATAGAATCGCTACTTGGTTGGGTGGGGTGTAGCTTTTGAAATTCCTCTAGATCATGACGCACTCGGGCCACTTCCTCAAACACACTCCCTTCCTCAGAATTGAGGTTTTTGAGGAGCCTTTTGGTACATTTGAGTTTATACATGAGTCTGAACATGGGGAATCCCGTGCAATCAAAACACCAGGCATCACGAACCGTTGGGTGGAATCTAGGGTGTGATGTTAGAAAGTTGTTGAAACAAAACATACCTTTCCGATGAGAAGGTGTGTCAGTTGGTGTTAGAATACAGGGGTATGGTCGGACAATCTGGCTGGCAGGAAAAGGGCTTTATATGGAGAGTGACTGATAAACCAGTTACCGTTCACTAAAACCCAGTCGAGCTTCATGTAAATACTGACATAAGAATCCCTACCATTGTGCCATGTGTAAACAGGCCCTTAGGGCTGACATCCTCAAGATCACACTCATAGAGGCAGGAGTCGATGTCCCTGCTGCTGCGAGCGTGCCAGTTACCTCCAAATCCTTCAGACTGCGCCCGAATAGCATTGAAGTCTCCCAAAACGGCCCATCACAGAGGATGGGCAACATTCCTCATTCTCCTAAGGCTGTCCCAAAGATCATGCCTTTGAATTTCCAAGTTAGCACCGTATATAAAAGACAGGAGACAGACCTACCCATCCGGCCTGTAAGTAGTTTTATAGTGGATAGCTTGATCCTCCTTGGATATAATATCAATATCGACTATTTTCGGATTCTAGCCAAGCCAAATGCTCCCTATTGAAGTGTTGGAGTAGTTCATATCCCATCTCCATGAAGGCATGATGGCAAAAGCAATTAAGGCGATGTTTTTTTCTCAAACTTTGGTTTCAACCAATCCAACAACATCACATCTTGAAGACGTGATAAACTGACGAGCCTCATGTCTCATAATTTTACCATTTAACCCGCACATTCCAAGAAGCACAAATCATGAGGGGGTGTGAGGGGGATTTTTTTCTCGCCCCTCTAGGTTTTTTGTGGGCAGATTACGACTTTGAACTCTTGTGAGGAGTCCCATTGCTGACGCCTGAGCGAGCTATAGGACTTATACCAGCATTCCTGGACATAACAATTGATAGTTCCTTGGCCTGATGTTTCTCGGGCTCAACTATAGATGGGGCATGCCCTTGCCTACCGGATCTACATCCTTTATGCAACTTATTGATGGTTGAACAGGAATAAGTCGGATGAGGGGGGAATATGCACTGGCTAGTGGAGCTAATCTCGGAATCGGGGCCAGAGGTGAAGGAGTGAGTTTTATCCAGAGTTACTGGGAGATTATCTTCTTCCAGGATACCATTAGTTGAGGAATAACTGGTTATTACCAGTTGAGGATTAGACAGGAAGACGTGGCTAAGACTTCTTTTCAAACAAGGTACGACCACTACGAATTTCTTGTTATGCTATTTGGTCTTACAAATGCCCCTACTGCTTTTATGGATATGATGAATAGGGTGTTCAGGCTATATCTGGATAAATTTGTGGTGGCGTTTATTGATGATATCCTAATATATTCAAAGGATTATGAGGAGCATGAGACTCACTTGAGGATAGTACTCTAAGTACTCCGCAAAAAAAAGTTGTATGCTAAGCTAAATAAGTGTGAGTTCTGGCTGAAAAAGGTGATGTTTATGGGACATGTAATTTCAAATGGCGGTATTTCTATGGATCCAAAGAAGGTGGAGGCCGTTATGAATTGGAGTAGGCCTATGTCTGTGACTGAGGTTTGAAGTTTTTTTGGCATGGCAGGCTTTTATAGGCATTTTATAAAGAACTTTTTGCAAATTGCTATGCCTTTGACTCAACTGACAAAAAAGGAGGCCAAGTTAGAATAGACTGAAGAATATGATCAGAGTTTTCAGGAGTTAAAGGATCACTTGATTACCGCTCCGGTACTAATCATTCCGAAAGGTTCAGGTGGCTTGAGGTATATTGTGATGTCTCTAAGGCAGGTTTGGGTTGTGTATTGATGCAGCATGGTAAAGTTGTTGCTTATGGATCTAGACAACTGAAGGTGCATGAAAGGAACTACCCAACTCATGATCTAGAATTATTAACTATTGTGTTTGCTTTGAAAATTTAGAGACATTATTTATATGGTGAAAAGTTTCTTGTTTATTGTGATCATAAAAATTTGAAGTATCTGTTCTCACAGAAGGAGCTTAATATGAGGCAAAAGAGATGGCTTGATTTTCTTAAAGATTATAACTATAAAATACAATATAAGTCAGGGAAGGCTAATGTAGTTGTAGATGTATTGAGCCGTCGATCGAGGTTTGTGGCTAAGTTTCAAATTAAGCAGATGGAGATGTTGGATCATTTGAAATAGTGTGATATCCAATGGTATGTTTGAGGTGATTGGATGCTTTTATCGTACCTTCTAGTTCAACCGGAGGTGATTAATGAGGTTAAGGAGAAACAAGTGAATGACTCGTTCCTTGTGGATATTGTGAGTGACCTGAATAGAGACTCTCGAGCACATTTTATTGTTCAGACTGATGAAGTATTGAGGTTTAGGGATCGATTAGGTGTACCGAACGATAGGGAATTGAAGGAGAAGATCTTGAAAGAAGCTCATTGGTCTCGGTATATAATTCACCTCGAGGTAAACAAAATGTATCAGGATCTGAAGAAAACTTTTTGGTGGAGAAGCATGAATAGGGATATTATGGCTGATGTGGAGAAATGTCTTGTATGTCTGTAACTGAAAGCCGAAAGGAGGATGCCTTCTTGATTATTGCAACTAATGCTGATCCCGAGTTGGAAATGGGAAGACATTATTATGGATTTTGTATCAGGTTTGCCGAGAACACCCAGGAATCATGATGCCATTTGGATTATAGTTGATAGGCTGACAAAATTGGCCCACTTCTCGGTGATTAGGATGACATATTCCCGTGACAGATTGGCCCAGTTGTATGTAAATGAGATTGTGAGGCTTCATGGAGTACCTACTTTGATTGTGTCTGATAGGGATCCACTTTTGTCTCAAGGTTCTAGGAAAGCTTACATAAGTAGTTGGGGACAGAGTTAAAGTTCAGTATTGCATACAACACCAAGATTGATGGCCAATTAGAGCGTACGATTCAGATCCAAGAGGATATGTTGAGGGCTTCAATGTTAGAAATGAAGGGAACTTGGTAAAATTATCTAGCCTTAGCAGAATTTGCATATGATAACAGTTATCAGGTGAGTATAGGTATGACACTTTTTGAGGCACTGTATGAGAGAAAGTGCAGATCATCGATTCATTGGGAGGAGATCGGAGATAAAAGGATTTTGGGCCTTGAAATTGTTAAGGAAACATCGGAGAAAATTAGACTGGTTCACAAGAACCTAAAAGTTGCTCAAAGCAGGCAAAAAAGCTATGCAGATCGGACGATGATAGAATTAAGATTTAAGGTAGGAGATTATGTCTTTCTGAAAGTTTCACCGTCCAAGGGAACATTTAGGTTCAGAGTGAAAGGAAAACTAAAGCCGCAATTCATAAGTCCTTTTGCGATTTTGGAGAAGATCGGGGAGGAGGCATACAAGTTAGCGTTACCACCCAGTCTTGCAAACATACACAATGTATTCCGTGTATCTTTGCTTTGGAAGTATGTCCACGATCCTACGCACATTATTGAGTACGAGCCTTTGACCATTGAAAATGATTTATCCTATATCGAGGAACTGATACATAACATGAATCGAAAGGACCAAAGGTTGTGCACGAAGACCATTTGTCGGAGGAGGCCACATGGGAGCACGAAGAGGAGATCTGAAGCAAGTATCCCCACTTATTCTCTTGAGGTATATAGCTCCATTTAATTTTGAGGACAAAATTTCTTTACGTGGGAGAGAGTGCTGAGATCCTAATCACGGAATATGATAATTATAGAATAATTAAGTCAATGATAATCATGAATAGGCCAAGGATTAATAGAAAATTTTTTTATCGGGAGCATAGGAGGCCAAACAGGAGGAGCGCTGCAAGGAGCGCCATTTTATGAGAGCACGAGTAGATCGAGCACTCGTTGGGCACTGTGGCGAGGTAGGAGCACGAATTTTATGAGAAGTGCACTTGCTAGAGCACTCGAGTGCTGTAGCGAGCACCATTTAATGAAGCTGAAGAATAATGGGCGCTCGACACTCGTTCGATAGGCGTTCGAGCTCCAGTCATGGATCCCTCACGTGACTTGCTTTTCCTTCATTTTTAAAGGGGCTTTGGGTGTTTAGGTGGCAGAACAACGACAGCCAAGTGAGAGGAAGAAGATACGAAGGAGAGGGAAGAGAAGAAAAGGGGAGTAATCATCCGTTCGGATCCGATCAGAGTAAGAATAACTGTAGATCGAGCTTAGGCAAGTATACTTCGGACGTCATTTTCTGTTTT